>JAHFWG010000799.1:30931-43420 GCA_020233015.1 Callinectes sapidus | reverse complement strand
CCACCACCACCACCACCACTATCATTACTACTTCTGCTATTGCTAATATTAATGATAATAGTTCTACTACTTCGTGCTGCTAGTTAGATAAGTTAGACATTTTCAGAATAACCACAAAAAAACATTAGAATAAGAACAACAAACGAAATTATATTTAGTAACACCACCACCACCACCACCACCACCACCAACAACAACAACAACAACAACAACAACTAAGCGTAACATTTACTCTAAACAGAATAACAAATATGTAATCAGTCAATAACAACAAAAGTAATAAAAAGGCATCAAAGTTCAGGAGCAGCACACATCTATTGACCAATGGTGGCGTGGTATTGTAAGTACTGGTGGGGTAGGGACAGGACACGGCTGGTGGAGGTGAGGGGAAAGCAACAATATGTACGTACGATGCGCGTGGGTAGCAAGACTTTACGATCAGCTTTTTGGCACAGTGGGAATGCCTTTCAATTCAATTCTCTGGTTCATTGTTACCATATACCATATATTTATGTATGTATTCATCTATTTGTGTTAATTCTTCAGTTTTAATGTCATGTATTTATATATCTTTCATTGTCTTTTTTTATTATATATATTCGATATAGTGTGTGTGTGTGTGTGTGTGTGTGCGTGTGTGTTTGTACTTGACCATGAGTATGCACAACGGTGTTTGATTTAAAGCGCAAATAGTCCTTTGTGAATACAGAGAATTGGAGAGTTTTAAACTTTATTATGTACAATTTTCTCTATACTGTCCACGTTCGACACATGCACATGCTGATGAAATATGCCACGGGATATCAGACGACTTGCACGTGGAGGTTTGATGTGTGATTAAGTGAAAGGCCACATTTTGAAATATTCAGTAAAAAGGAAGCAGCTTCCATTTAAGCGGTATATCAAAAAGTACGTAACACTGTGTTGCTTGAATAAAATATGCGTTTGTAGTGGCCACAGGGTATTTATGTGTGTGTGTGTGTGTGTGTGTGTGTGTGTGTGTGTGTGTGTGTGTGTGTGTGTGTGTGTGTGTGTGACAAAAACAACAATGACTACATAAACGGCAATAATAGTCTTGATAACAATAGCAAGATAACAATGATAACAACAACAATGATAATATTGATGATGATAATGACAATGATACCAGTAGCAGTAGTAATTTTAGCAGTAATATTAGTGATAGCAGCAGCAGCAGCAGCAGCAGCAGCAGCAGCAGCAGCAGCAGCAGCAGCAGCAGCAGCAGCAGCAGCAGCAGCAGCAGCAGCAGTATTAGTATTAGCAAAATCAATGGAAGTAATAGTAGTAATAAACTGTCAAGTATAGTTAATCAGACTTCAATTTCGCTGAGAACAAAGCAGCTGACCGTTATTTTCAAGCAGACGAGGAACAATTGCACCAAAATTAAAGAAATCTTAACTTTACATGCAATGTTTAATTATGAAAAAAGAATATAAAGCAGCAACTGTAGACACGCTTAATGTTACTTGAGTACAAGGAAGGAGAAGGAAGAAAGGAGTCCTTTTACAAGCTGACACACATTTCAACAGTTGATTGGCGTTATCGTTCTTCCACCCGTCAGTAGTGGCTCTTATCAGTTGTTATCGGAGCGGGACGGTTAGAATGTCTCACTGGAACATGTAACTGGGCTTTTGGTGGCAAGAAGTGGTGATGTCACAGACTCACTAAGACTCACTGGCCATGCAAAGGTTTTACTTCAAATTGACGAGGCAGTGAGACGTTAGACTCACTATTCCTGGTGAGTTCTTCCTTTTTATATGACTCTGTGGCGGATCTGTTGCACTATAAATAAATTCTTAAATGACGACCATTAGGGCTTAAGTCTTTGAGTTTCCACGGTTTGACAGTTTCACTTTTCTTTAGAGTTGAATGCGGTAGTTTTCCGGTGGCGCTTTCTCGCAACTTTATACCCCGGTATCATATAACTTTGCTATTTTGGTGCCTGAATTGAACAACTGTCGATAGAAGCGGTAAGTGAAAGACGAAACTATGATGTTTTTGTGGTTTACACGTTGCGTATCGGCTATGGTGGGAGGAGTGCAGATTCAGTGGCACAGCGGGAATGAAATGGTAGTGTTGGATTTTAAACACTGTGAGTTGGAATGAAATTAGAAATTCCACACCTTAAGACTTACGCAGTAGCCATGAAGACTTCCACATTTTTTTATAGTAGTTCAGGCAATTTAAAAATGATTGGCAGCAAATAATTTAGCAGACATCGCTGTTATAATAAATGAAGGTTTCTGAAAGCCTTTCTCCTCCACCGGATAAACATGCAACTACAAATGGATCTTTCGTATGTTCAATGATTGAAACCTTCCCGTGCTAGTTTCAGTGGATTGCAGCCCCGGTACATGTCCGTCCGTAGCTTTGAATAGCGGCCACTGTTTTCATTCCAAATTGCCCTGTTGCTCTGTTCAGCATCGCTTTCTCTCTAACTATGTGTATACCAATTCAATTTTTATACACATGTCCCTACACATAATTACTGACCTTTGAGCTTGCACCTGTGAAAAATGGCGGTCTTTGAGGCAGGTCATGCTGAGAGTGGCGAAAGATGGTGGACGGATTACTATATGGAATTTATTAGGTTCGAATTTGTTGTGTTAAGTCAGACAAGGTAAAGTCAGGCCAGGTCACGGTGCTTTCTGAAAAGATTGCTTGACTTGGCCCTCCACAGCGACACGTAGAGGGCGTTGGACGTGAAGGTGTTATGAAGTGCGAGGAAGGTAATCACGGGGTCGAGAAGGGAAGGGTCTCTAACAGTGCCAGAGCCTCGTTGCATCGCATTAATTACACGTCGTAGGGCGAGACTCATCACTCTGCCAGACCCTCCCTTGCCCCTGTAGTACCAATTTAGGAAAATTACAAAGCGAGATAATGTCTCCCCAACACGCACCCATCCAGTCAGGCAACCTCTCCTCCCACCCACCCGGCCTGGCCTCCTCTCCCCCCTCCCCCAGCCTTTCTTTCTCCCGCCATCACTGGCCACAGGAACTTAATGCCGCTGAAGATCACATTACGTCCCAAACAATTCTTGCATTATGTGTGACGCGCTTCTGATTTTTTTCTTCATTCTTGGCTTCACCTTTCTTCTCTAATAATTTCGATAATGGCACTTTTCTTTTCTTCATACTTTATCAGTTCTTTACATTCTTCCTCGCGCTTGTCAACTTCCTAGGCATTGTCCTCTTCCACATCCTGCTTCCTCAATTTTTGCTATCATTTGTTATTTTTTCTCTCTCTCTCTCTCTTTTCCTCACCTTCAAGAACTCTGTCCTTGACTCTGCTCTATTTTCATCTTTCATTTTCACCTACCACTTCTATCCCTCTTCTTTTTTATTACATTTCTTGATATTTTTTTCCAGATTATTATATATATGTCTTATCTATTTATTCTTAACCAAATGTAGTTTTATTGTACCTCTAATTGCCTTGGTAATCGGCTCCCGAGAGACTTGGATTATCACGCAGCAATGCTTGAATTGTGTAGAATTGTCTGAATATTTCCTTGTATAGCGCACGGCATTTTCAACTACTGTAAACACACACACACACACACACACACACACACACACACACACACACACACACACACACACACACACACACACACACACACAGACACACACTTGGAAAATCAAGCAAGTATAGACACGATGTATATACGATATCCAATACTCACTTGCTGCAGGGAATAGAAGTCTTTATCGGCAAAAAATTGGACATGGAAAGGTCTATCTGTCAACTGAATGATAGTATCGACAGTATTGGGGGAATATTGAAATTAAGGGAGAGGCGAAACGACACCCTGGCACCTTACCTTAGCAACTAACCCTACCGAGCTACCCTGCTGCCACACATCCTCACCGCGAAGAGTGTAGAGTCATGATGTGCTTCACTGAGATCATTTGCAGCTTCAGTGAGGTGCTAAAGTTAACGTAGATTAAATAGGAGTTTCATGAGTCTTAGAAGTTAGGTTAAGACAATCAACATAATCCAGTCTACAGTCTATATTCAGTGTGAACTATTTAGTTAAAAGGTAATTGATGTTTTTCCAGTCAATGCAGTTCAGTCAAAGTAAAGTGGTTTCTTATAATCGATCAGTATGCCACCTTCATTACATTTTAGTCAGTGGAAATAATACAATCAACCTATCAAACACAATCAAGTCAACACATTTCAGTCAGCGCGTGCAACACAATCCAGTGAAGGCAGTCGACACAGTGCAAGTTGGATACTTCATCATTCAACACAATTTGTCACGGAGATCTCACACAATAAAAAAAACTTTCACCGAAGTGTTGCAACAAAGGAAACACTTGATGACGACCCACCAGAAACTCGTGACACACACCACTGATCGTCTTGACGCACGGAACACACTCGGCGCCACTTGAATATCAAAGGCATGCACCTGAATGAGTTTCGTCGAGGCAAAGACGTCCGGTGCAGCGTCTTATTCCTTCACGAGATTGATGTGTGAGATGCCTGGTCTTAATTGTCTGGAGGAAGCAATGCTGTCTGGTGGAAGGTTCTTGGCGCCTCACTACCTGATGAACTCGCTCTTAACCTTTTCGCTGCTTTCCATCTATTTTTCCTTTATAAACTTGCAGTATATTAACTATTCACTTATTTTCACTACTGCAAATCGTTTTCAGTAATTCCCTCTATTTTTTTTCTGCGTTTATGTAAGCATATTAATTTACCGTATTCTAGCTTAACAAAATACAACAGTAGCAATGAAATAAATCACTAAAATATCTGTCTACCCTTTACGCTTGCAAATATAATTAACTTGTTTCCTTTACTGTTTACCAATATCAACCTTTTGTCCTTTCAATTTCTGCTATTCCTTCTCAAAACTTCAACTGGCATCTAGCCATAAAAACCTGAAGGAGTGACACGTGTAAATGTGAAAACTGATTTGCAAGGAAATTCTTGTGCCGTGATCTTGTTCAGCAGGTGTGTGCTTAATTAGGAGCCAAGCTTACCTGAGAAACTTGATAACATTGGAGATCGATGTTGCAACATCTCTCTCTCTCTCTCTCTCTCTCTCTCTCTCTCTCTCTCTCTCTCTCTCTCTCTCTCTCTCTCTCTCTCTCTCTCTCTCTCTCTCTCTCTCTCTCTCTCTCTCTCTCTCTCTCTCTCTCTGAATAACTGAAATAGTTAATATTATTCTAAGTGCCCGCGTGCTCCGCTCATGCATGAATATTTAATGACAGCAATAATGATAATGATAATAATAACCTATTGGGAAAAATAAAACTTTTAGCATCAATTGCCTGGTATTCCCCTGGTACATAATTGACAAGAGTGTTCTTTACCAACCAATTTTCAAGGAATATTTCATTTTCTTTGTTGTGTTTTCCTTAGTTTCATGTCGTATCGGTAAATTAACTGTCTTGTTGTCTTAGGGGGAGTGTTTACTCTTTCAGTGCGATACGGAACAATTAACTGCACCACGTAATGCATCAAATATCTATAAGTAAGTAAAAGAAAGTGAAAGATTATGGAAAAATAGACAGTTTAGAAATCGGAGGCGGCTGTAAAATAAGTAAATAAGTTTCGAAATAAATAGCACCGAAGGAAAAAGTACCAAGTAACAGTCAAAGATTTTAAAGGGAATGTCTAGAGAGAAGGGACAGTGGGGATCAAGACTCAAAAGTGAGTAGTTGTAGCAGAGTGAGATGTAACCCTTATCTCTTTTTTTTCTGGTTGTTCATCTTCTTCATATGAAATAGGAGTACTGGTAAACAGTATATATATATAAAAGTTCTAGTGAGTCTCAGATGTTATATAGAGATGCGGATGCTTAGTGTGTGTGTGTGTGTGTGTGTGTGTGTGTGTGTGTGTGTGTGTGTGTGTGTGTGTGTGTGTGTGTGTGGCTGCAACTCATCTTGAAAATTCATTCCTAAGCCTTTAGAAATTTCTTGAAAAAAAAGTAAAAACAACTTTCTTCCTCTTTTACGGATTCTAATTTCCAAATGTTTTTCTGTGTATGTACTAACCTGGAAGGATGAAAAAACATGTTGCTACCAAAGATTGAAGGCTTTGGGCTGTTGAGACGAGACTGAGGAACACTTTAATTAGTAGCCAAGTAAACCTGAGAAGCAAATTCTCTCTCTCTCTCTCTCTCTCTCTCTCTCTCTCTCTCTCTCTCTCTCTCTCTCTCTCTCTCTCTCTCTCTCTCCTCACATTCCTTGTGTTCTTTTCTTTCTACGTATTATATTTCTTTATTAGTTCCTTCCTTTCCTTCTACCTTTCTCTCTTTTTAGATATGTTTATTGTGCTCAAACACACACACACACACACACACACACACACACACACACACACACACACACACACACACACACACACACACACACACACACACACACTTCCTTGAAATTATAGCTACATTGGTCTAGTCCTGAATTACTGTGCCAATGTAAATGTGAAGTGAACTTTTTTGGATGCGTAATGATGCAGAAGCCCACCGTGACCTTTATGTCCCTCCATGGTGCTTGCAAACACTCAATAAAAATGTTTCTTCACAATTTCTCTTTCCTCGTGTATTTTGTTGCCTTTCCTCCCACTACTGACTCGTGCTGTTGCTTTTTTTCTGTTACTTCTCCACTCTTTTATCTCTCTCTCTCTCTCTGCTTTTCCCTCATCCCTAGTTCTCTCTCCCTCTCCCTCTCTCTCTCTCTCCTTGGCTTCCTGGCACGCTTCCAAACCTCTTCCTCAGCATTTTGCCACTCTTGCTTTCATCTTTTTTTTCTTTCGACCATCCCTGTCATGGTTCTCAAGTCCAGCCCTTCGACCTTCTTTTCTTGACCTTGGTGTCTAGACAGTGACTTCATCCCTCCTCCTTTGACCTCTTTGATATTTCTCAATCTTACAGCTGCGAGACCCTAATTATTCCCAAATCGTCTTCCGTAATTCCTGGATCTTACTCTAACGCAGATCCTACAACCTCTTTTCCTCAAATCCTACAGTCGAGATTTGCTTTACAACGTTCCTTCTTCAGTACAGCTTAGTTTTCCATATTTTTCAATCTTATTACTGCGAGACGTTAATTATTCCCCAAATCGTCTTCGCTAATTCCAAGATCTTACTCTAACGCAGATCCTACAACCTCTCTTCCCCGAATCCTACAGTCGAGGGTTACTTTACAACGTTGCTTCGTCAGTACAGCATCCAGTACTTTCCCCTTCCAAAACTACTGTGGTACCCCTCATGCCTTCCTTCCCGAATCGTACGTCCCCAGCACCACATCTCCGCCCCGTTCTCCGCCTACAGGAGCTGCCGAAGGAGCTATAAAGAGCCCTGACGCGGTCCCTTTACGGCCCGTCAGCATGCAGCTACTATTGTTTGGATGACCTTAAACCTCCCACCCCGGGCCGACCTTCCTGCCGCTCCTTAGGGTCTCTTTTTGTCAGAGAGAGAGAGAGAGAGAGAGAGAGAGAGAGAGAGAGAGAGAGAGAGAGAGAGAGAGAGAGAAGGGGGGGGGGTGAATTCTATTAGTAGAATATTTTGTTGTGTGTGTGTGTGTGTATTTGACTTTCGTATTACTCATCTATACAAAAATAATCACCTCAATGATATCGTTCATTCTTTTTTCTTATATTTTTATCTATCACATCGCTATATTAAGTGACGTCTATTTCAAGATGGCGTAGAAATGTGTGTTTTTTTTCATTCTCGCAGATTTTACTACTGTTTTCATTCCAGAGCCACTAAACGCTAAACAAGACTTAAAATTGTCTTGTTTCTTAAGGATAAAATGCCATATTCTATTATTTATTTCATTTCACTTTTCCCGAGAACACTACAACTATTTCCAACTTTTCTTGTGTCATCTATCTATTCCTACTCTATTCCACTGAACACAATAAAGAATTCATACGGGAGGCAATTTTGAATATATGGAAAGTGCTTCTGACTCGTACATGGAGCTCGTCGTGGGATTGAGTTAAGTTCGTTAAGGAAACGTGATCTCTCCTCCATCGCGGGAGCAGTGAGGCTTTATTCTAGGCATCATTGTGGGCTACTGGAGGCCCTATGCTGTTCTCTACGGCATCGCTACACAAGGTACACAATCCTCGTAATTTATGCCGTGAGCGACACCCCTCAGTAACCTGGTTTACTTTGTAGGCTACGCTGGCTCATTGAAATTCCTGGTGAAGAGTGTCAGGGAACAGTCAGCGGCGAGCACCAGTGAAGGGAGGGAGAGAGGTGCGAAGAGCGCGAGAAGCGGGAGGCCACTTACAGAACGGCGAAACGAGGTTAAAATCCGATTTCCTCCCGAAAAGGAAAAAAAAAGAAGAGGGAAAATACTCAAAAAAGGAATCGTGCCTTTGCTAAGAATATTTGGACTCCACGCCCGTCAGTAACGAAAAGACGAAGGTACAGAAAATCATACGAGAATTTTGCCGGACACGTTTTCGCGGACAGATCAGGCAGGGCAGGTCAGGCGGTGGCAGTGGTGGCCTGTTGACATGAGTTTTATCGTCAATATTTTTGTGGCTGGAAAGGAACAGGAAGGGGGGGTAAGGAACCCTCTTGTCTTTTCCACGCTGAAGGAGGCAGAGAAAAAGAAATGCTGTCTTTCCACACGGAAGAGGAAAAGAAGAGAGCGGAGGAGAAAAAATGCTTCCGCGTTCCTTACTAGAAGAGGAAGAGAAAACTTGTTCCTCTTCCATACAAGAGAGGAACAGAAAGGGATTCAAAAGGAATGTGCTTCTTTCACCCATATTGGAGCAGGGGGAGGAGAAAGAAGATGCTCCTCTCCCACTCTCCCACGCTGAAGGAAGAGGAGGAGGAGGAGGAGGAGGAGGAGGAAGGAAGGAAAGGTGCTCCTCCTCCCACACATTGCAATTCCGCACCAGTTCCCACATCAGACAAGGAAGAATACGAGAGAGGCGCAAATTTTCGAAACATATAAAACTGTTAGGAGGGAACGCCGTGCGGGTCTTGGCAAGCCGATGAGTGGCGCGTGAGGTGCAGACTCTCATATAAACCAGTTCCTCTTGATTTGAAGGGATAATTCTGCCACTTGTAGTTCATTCATGTTCTGTATTAGTTCCTCTTTTTTAGTTTTATCATTTTTTCAAGTTTGATGAGGAGTATCATAAGAAGAATACAATCCTTTTCTTCAGAATTCTTTACATCATAGTTTATTTTTCTACGTAAACATTTCCTTGCATATCAAACCTCCTCCACTAAACACTGGTCGCAGCCACTTAATTACCTTCGATTTAATTGCCTCATTACGCACTGGTTTCCTTCGCTTCCTTATCACACTCACTACTTCCTCTGGCCTCCCACACTTCCTGCTTCTCTCCTCCACACACGCTCACACTCAGAAACGCTTTGCTCTCTCACCACCACTATTTTTCAAGGCCACAGAGATGATTAGCTGGATTTTCAAGAGTGTTTCTTCAGCTAACAATGTATAAATCATGTCACTCTCCTAGAACCGTAGAAACACCTTAAAAAAGATTCATGTAAATAGTTGAGGCCAAGCACAGAAGTGTTTAAGAATACGAATCTCATGGTGAAGCTGTACGCGTTTACTTGGAAGCGTGGAACAGTTTTGCGTGGATTGTGTGTTTCTTGTTGTGTCCTCCCAGTGGCTGCCTTTGAGATGCTCGTCACGCTCTTACACACTGGAAGACGGGCGAAGAATTGGGTTGTCCAGGTGTCCCCAGATTTGCCCCGTCAGGTGTTGTGATTCTCTCCTCTGTGTGCGTGTGTTGTGTGGCGTCGTGTTGTCTTTCCTAGCTTGGGGTATTGCTGGACGTGACATTGTGTGTGTGTGTGTGTGTGTGTGTGTGTGTGTGTGTGTGTGTGTGTGTAGTGTTGCAGTGAGCATGAATTTCATACGCGGCACAAAACACACACACACACACACACACACACACACACACACACACACACACACACACACACACACACACACACACACACACACACACACACACACACACACACACACATCAAATAAAACAAGGAGGAAACGTATACCAGAAATACACACTCTCTCTCTCTCTTCTCTCTCTCTCTCTCTCTCTCTCTCTCTCTCTCTCTCTCTCTCTCTCTCTCTCTCTCTCTCTCTCTCACCCACAAGGATTACTAGCGGAGTCTCTTATTCCCGCCTTTCTTTTACTTTAGCACCGGGAAGGAAAAGTTAATAGTTTTCGTTTTTCCCTTCGTAAAAGTTAGAGAGAGCATTATCCCATTTAGTGACTCTTCAGATAGACCCAACGCGTTACTGCCTACTTAATTGAATATATACGGGTCTTTGGGGTTATTTAATTGGTGTATTAAGGTAGAGAGGGGACTTACAGAGGCAGAGAGGAACACGTAAGTAAAGGACATGAGAAACACGTGACATGAGTAGAAATTTTGAAGCTCTATTTAAGATACCAATGGTTGTCGTGTGCCTCTTGGCGGTGAATCAAGAGGAAATATATGCAGATTGTGTTTAGTAGCAGCACAGAGAGGAGGAGACTAAAAATGATGTGGAGAGGAAGAAAATTGAAGGATGAGAAGAACGAAATGCCAGGAACGAAGAAAATGACTTGTATTAATGTCTAAATCACATGCCTGGAGAGTTAAAGGGAAAGTAATGTATATGAATGAGAGAGAGAGAGAATAAAAATAAGATAAAAATGCCTTTCAATGCTTTAAATTATGTATGTGACTACTAAGTGTTATCAGCATTTCATTTACTGCATCTCTGTGAACGAGAGCGAAAGATAAGATCAATCACTCTATCTCACCTCGTCCAGCTAATGACGGACACACTCTCTCTCTCTCTCCACTTCTCGCGCCTAATTGCCACTGTAACCAGCATTCAGGGAAGCTGTTGCACATATGAGTGAGTAACCATTTTTTCAAAGTATCAAATGGCAGAGCGTAGTTATCAGGTTGGAGCGAGTGGTGGTTCTATTGTTCTGACTACTTTTTTCTTATTACCGGTGCAGTGTTGGTGATTACTTGCTCAACCAGGGACCAGTTAAATATCATGCAATCCTGTAGGTTTTATAGTATGTAGTGGTGGATACATTTCTCCCAGCAACTGAAGCTCCACAAACTGAGGCACTCCGTTCTCCCAGCTGCAACCCAAGACAAGGAGACTCCCTTCATCCCATTTAGACGTCATTTCAGTTTGTTGGCTTCCACTCTGAAATGAGATATCTCTGTATTTTGTGCTCTCAAGATTTATTTTTGAAACTCCATCAAAGGAGCGGTATCACTTCTAGTAAACCTTTTATTAATTTAGCTCACGAGTAATATGTATGGCTCCTCATTTTCAAAACAAACATTTATTTTATTCAAGTTGTAACATTTTTTGTTATCTGTGAAATATTTTGTATTATCATGATTTTTGTAGAATTTGTTGTGACATTTATATTGTTACTTTTTTCACCTAGTATTTTCTATTATTCGTGTCGCACCTGTCACTGGTAACTTTACCCAGGAATAATATTCTATTGTCTGCTTCCTTTGAATCATTGATAGCCTTCTTGATGTGGTATTCGGGACCATTTTATGTTGCATCATAATTTTATCTGATATAATTTTGGAGTCTGTTTTCCTCCATTTTTTATTCTTCTTCATAGACAGAAATAAATAGAAAAATAGATAAAGATATGAACTTGTAGGAGCAGAACTTCGCATTAATGAAAAGAAAATCGATAAAATAGGCACCAATAAAGATAAAGATACACGAAGCGTTTAGTTTTATCATGAAAGTCCTGTCCTTCACTAAGAGCAATTCAAACTTCATACAAGACAATAACTTCAGGGAGTACATATATGTGCCGAAATATATGCATCAAAGCTGTCAATCTCCCGCTACTCCTGTCACAGTATCCATAACTTGCCACTTTTATCTGCTGCATAATGGAAGGCGTCCCGGAGCGGTGAAGCTAAATAATCGACACCAGTTTGTGATTAATAGATCGCGTCAGAGAAAACGGACGGAAAGGCCGCGCCATGTCAAGTGTTTTGAAATATGTTGCTGTTGCATTGTTGAGTAGTTATGGTTGTAAAGATATGGTGTGTATGTGTGCGTGTGTGCGTGTTTCTGTTTCCCTCCCTATCTGTCTGCCTGTCAATCTGTCTGTCCTACTTTCTGTCAGTCTTTGTGCCTACATGTTGTCAGCAAACACGAACAAACAAGCGGCTAAAGAAACGTAGGTCGTGAAATGGTAAATCCTCGGTCGTGGGTAAAAGTTTTTCTATATTCCATTCAACATTTGGCGCGGTGTGTTTGATTGCTTTTGGTGCCGAAGCCCAGGAAAAGATTGCACGAGAATATAAATGTTTCAGTGGTCGTACTTCAATTACAGGTAGAGTGAATCTTTAAAAGTGGGTTTCCTTCCACTAAAAAAAGAAAGAAAAAAAGGGAGTATCAAGAGAGAGAGAGAGAGAGAGAGAGAGAGAGAGAGAGAGAGAGAGAGAGAGAGAGAG
>JAHFWG010000360.1:105437-117920 GCA_020233015.1 Callinectes sapidus | reverse complement strand
TCTCTCTCTCTCTCTCTCTCTCTCTCTCTCTCTCTCTCTCTCTCTCTCTCTCTCACCACGACTGTATTTGATAACTGGTTTTCACGAGTGTTTTTCCCAATCTAACAGTGTTAAAACATTCCTTCACCTAACACTTGTCCTTAAGAGATAACAGGAGTCTCGCTAAATACCCTTAAAAAAACACTCACTCAAAGATAAAAAACATACAAAAACCACAAAAAACCTCAAAAAAACTTACAAATTGTCCCCATAAACTGAAAACGCACTAAAAAAATCTACTTGCACCTTCAAAAACACAAAAAACACTCAAAAAAGCTCTCATACCCACAAAAACGCACTCAAAACACACAAACGTACTCAAAATACACAAACGCACTCAAAAAACACTTAAACCCCACCAAAACACACAAAACGACTCAGAAAAGTAAGAACAGCATTTGAAACCAGCATTTATAGCCTCTTTTGGTAGTGGTGCTGGTACTGTGAAGAAGGGGTGATGTGCAGCTGGTGTAGGAGTGGTGTGGGGGTGTTGTGGTGGTGTTGTGTGGTGTTGTACAAGCCCAGATATCTCGCGGGGGGGGGGGAACGCTGCTTCTTATGACGGCTTGCTGTGTCCTTCTTGCCTTTCCTCTCATAGGGAAGACGAGAAGGGTTATTATGCACGTTCTTGATCCTTTTACTCTGTGTGTGCGTACGTGTGTGTGTGTGTGCGTGTGTGTGTGTGTGTGCGTGTGTTAGTGGTTCAGTCCTACAGTTTTGGGGGTTTAAATCTGTTTATTTCTATATTTACAAGTTCGTTTTGTATGTTTTTTCTTTGGTATATTTCTCGTCTTAACTCCTTCAGTACTGGGAATGTGTTTTGTTACTTATTATTGTTGTTTTTGTGGGTTTTGTTCAGCTTCAGACACTTCTTAGGGGGTTAAAACAGTACAGACTCATGCCATTAATGTTGTCACCTCCATACACCCTTGGTAATATCAATAAAAGTGTCTAATCACACCCAAAAATGATAAAAATGTGTCCCAGTACTGAAGGGGTTAGAATTAATGTTAACTTCTTGAAATAGATATGTTTTAAGTCATTATCTCAGCAGTAAACTTAAAGCTGCTAATGAGATGATGACTTAAGTACAATGTCTATTTCAGGAGGTTAAGATTAATGTTAAGACTAGAAATATGTCTTAAGATAAAAGATACAGAGTTAAGAACGACTTAATATAGACCGCAGGGAAGTGAGATTATGCGTACATGTGTGTGTGTATGTGTGTGTGTGTGTGTGTACGTGTGTGTGTTTGTTTTCTTGTATTTTAATGATCTATCTTTGCTTTTTCTGTCTCTAAAAATGGTTTGGTTGATGTGATTTGTTTTAGGTCAATGTTAGTGATGAAAAAAGAGAGGAAGATTTTGTCAGGTCACTATTACCACTCAAAAATGTGATTATATTAGGTTAGGTTAGGTTAGTGTGAATTTAGAATACCATTAAAAAAATAGAGATGTATTTATTGCAAGATTAGGTTAGGTTAGTATTAGTCTTAGAAAAATATGATACTTTTTAGGTTAGTTTAAATTAGGTTAGCATAGAGATTACCATTAGCATTAAAAAATATATGTTTATGGCAAGTTAAGTGTTTGATTAGCATATTACAAGTTAGGTTAGGTTAGGTTAGGATGAACATTAAAAAGAAGTATTTATCGCAGTTGCTTGGCAGGGTTCAGCAAGTTTAGCAGAGGTATGGCAGAGGCTTGGCAGGGTGTATAGATAATGCTGTTAATGTTGCAGAGGACCAGTTATACCCTACACCTTGTTAGACTCAATGTTGACAGAGGCTGCAGTTTATATACACAGAGGCTTGGCAGGGGGATGAAACACACTTAGCAGGGCATGAACAGACTTGGCAGGGGATGAAGTGACTTGGCAGGGGACAAAACACACTTAGCAGGGGATGTAACAAACTTAGAAGGGATGAACTGACTTGCCAGGGGTTCATAGACTTGGCAGGGGTTTACATACTTAGCAGGGAGTTAAAACACACTTAGCAGGGAATAAAACACACTTAGCAGGGAATAAAACACACTTAGCAGGGGATAAAACACACTTAGAAGGGAGCTAAAACATACTTAGCAGGGGATAAAACACACTTACCAGGCTACACCACCACAAAACAACACCATTAACACACATTAGAATCCCCTTTACTTAACAGACACTAATGAGACTTAAAAGAAATACTTAGCAGGGGCTCAAAACAGACTTACCTGGGGATTAACACATTACCCGCGACACGGCAGCACTAAAAAGAGAAAGATTAGTACATCGGTGGGCCCCAAAACGCGAGGTACAGTGTTAATGGGGTGTTTAGGAGTTAATGACCGACAGATAATGGTTTTAATATTACAGATGGGCGGTTATACACCTCTGCTTGATATTCGAACGCCCAAATCACTCATTCCCGAGTCACACTTCTCATTCGGTGTAAGTTTGTCTCTCTATCTCTATCTCTATCTCTATTTCTATTTCTCTATCTCTCGTTTTCTCTCTCGCGCGTTTTTCTGTCTTTTGTGAATTTCAGGGTTTGTATGAACAGGTTTTTCTTAAGTTGGTGTTTGTTTTTTCTTGGATTGGTTCTTTTTTAGTCTTGTTCTGTCTTAACTTAGTATTTGGTGTTGATGTGGTGTTGATTTTAATTGCAACACCGGTTTTGTTCAGGTTAAGATGGTTTTTTGAAGACTTACAAATATGTCTCAGAAAAAATCTTAACTTCCTGAAAATGGTGTTGTTTTTTAAGTCATTTTGTCATCACCTTTCAAAAAATATACTGGTGATGACAACTACAACACCACTTAGTACAGGTTAAGATTGATTTTTAAGACTACAAATATGTCTTTAAAAAAATCTTAACTTCCTGAAAATGGTGTTGTATTTTTAAGTCATTTTGTCATCACCTTTTAAAAATATACTGGTGATGACAACTACAACACCACTTATTAGTACAGGTTAAGATGTTTTTTTTAAGACTACAAATATGTCTTAAAAAAAGTCTTAACTTCCTGAAAATGGTGTTGTATTTTAAGTCATTTTGTCATCACCTTTCTAAATATTTACTGGTGATGACAACTACAACACCACTTAGTACAGGTTAAGATGGTTTTTTAAGACTACAAATATGTCTCAGAAAAAATCTTAACTTCCTGAAAATGGTGTTGTTTTTTAAGTCATTTTGTCATCACCTTTCAAAAAATATACTGGTGATGACAACTACAACACCACTTAGTACAGGTTAAGATTGATTTTTAAGACTACAAATATGTCTTTAAAAAAATCTTAACTTCCTGAAAATGGTGTTGTATTTTTAAGTCATTTTGTCATCACCTTTTAAAAATATACTGGTGATGACAACTACAACACCACTTATTAGTACAGGTTAAGATGTTTTTTTTAAGACTACAAATATGTCTTAAAAAAAGTCTTAACTTCCTGAAAATGGTGTTGTATTTTAAGTCATTTTGTCATCACCTTTCTAAATATTTACTGGTGATGACAACTACAACACCACTTAGTACAGGTTAAGATGGTTTTTTAAGACTACAAATTCCTCTCAGAAAAATAAACACACTTAAGAATATCTGTTTCTATAGGCCTATTAAAAATTCTTTGCTAGACTGAAGCTTATGAGATATATATATTTTTTTAGGCTTTGCTTTCTAGGTCTATGTTGAGATGGGGGGTCTGGGGGGGGGTCACTTGCCTTGCGTTTGTTTGTCCGTTTGTTTGTCTGTCTGTGTGTCTGTGTGTATGGCTGCCCTTTCCTCTCTCTCTCTCTCTCTCTCTCTCTCTCTCAGTGCATGTGTAGCAGGTCTGGGGTGGCTGACATACTGTACTGCTTGCATGGTTAGTGTGGGGCGGGGCGGGGCGGGGCGGGGCGGGGCGGGGCAGGGGGGGGGTGAGTGCATGTCTGTCTGTCTGTCTGTTTGAGGGAGAAACGTGCTGTGTTTGGAAGTGCGTTTTTTTATTTCTTGGCTCTTGTGTTGAAAAAAACGGCAGAAAATGGGTTTATTTGCTTTTTTAATGTTTTTTTTGTTATTGTTGTTATTGTGTTTTTTTTTAATGTTTTTTTTAAATGTTTGGATTTTTAAAGTGTTTGGATTTAAAGATGTAATTGTTTTTTTTTTTTTTATTGTAATTAAAATTCTCAAGGGTGTTTTTTTTTTCAGCTGAAACTCACAAACAACATTGAAAAGAGTTAGAAAAAACACAAAAAACATGAAATTCACAAATAAAACACTTAGAAGAACAACTTGCTTAAAAAAACACAGAAAATACATAAAAACGCCTAAAAATACACAAAAAACACTTGAGTTGACACCAAAATAAATCAAACACAAGAAAAACACCACAAAAAACATGAAAAAAACAACACATTAAACAAAAAATCCATTAAAACACACAAAAAAACACAAAAAAGTAATCAAAACAAACGGCAAACAAACGTAACTGTAAAAAGACAAAAAAAAACCAAGAAACATTTATCAAACACCTAAAAACACTCAAAAAAACAGAAAACAAACGTACGCACTCCAAACTGATCCAAACGCACTTGAAATTAGAGAAAAAACACACTTTAAAACACCCTTGAGGACATTTGTAACTTGCACTGGAGCCTTTTCATTAATAGTACGTCTCTCTCTCTCTCTCTCTCTCTCTCTCTCTCTCTCTCTCTCTCTCTCTCTCTCTCTCTCTCTCTCTCTCTCTCTCTCTCTGAGCCAAGAATATTGATTAAAAATGCCAATATTTTTTTCATCTCAAGATCTTGCAATGAATTAGGTTTGTTTGTTTGTTTGTTTGTTTGTTGATCTGCCACCTTTCCTGGGCCACACATTTGTACACATGACACACACACACACGCACACACACACACACACACACACACACACACATACGCACACAAACGCACAGACACATACACACACGTTTTATTTATTTATTATTTTTTTAAGGTTAGGTTACTACTACTTATACTACTACTACTACTACTACTACTACTACTACTACTACTACTACTACTACTTCTACTACTACAACTACTATTACCTGTTTTATTTCATTTATTTATTTATTTTTAAGAGTCAGGCTACTATTACTACTACTACTACTACTACTACTACAACTACTATTTCTACTACTTCTACTACTACAACTACCACTATCACAATCCTTAAATTTTTGTTGATTTTAAGAGTTTTAAGAATATTACCTTTTCCCACCACCACTACTACTACTACTACTACTACTACTACTACTACTACTACTGCTGTTAGGACCACTGAGCCTTCCCTTGTCACAGTGTAATACGTAGTTGTTGTTGTTTTTGTTGCCAGATCCCTAAGGCTGTTTCCAAAGAAATTATCAGCAACAGCAAGCAATTTCGTACCCTACTGGAGATGGGATATAAGGTGAGACTCTACACACACACATAAACACTCTTAAACGCACACACACACACTTAAACGCACATAAACACTCTTAAACGCACATACACTTAAACGCACACACTTAAACGCACATATATAAACACACATATATAAACGCATACACACATAAACACATACACATATAAATGCACACTTACATAAACATACATAAAAGCACACATAAACATACACATAGACACATATAAACGCATACACACATAAACGCACACACATATACACATTCACATATATATATATATATATACGCTCACACACATAAACACACACACATATATACGCATACACACATAAACACGTAACGCACACCCAGATATTCATACGCACACAAACACACACAGAGATACTCTTATATGTAAACACAGATAAATTTACACACACACACACACACACACACACACACACACACACACACACACACACACTCACACACACACACACATGCACATGCACACGCACACACGCTGGAAAATACATCCATACACACACACACACAGATGAACAACACATACGCACACACAGATAAACAACACATACACACACACAAATACACATTAATACATGCCATGCACACACACACGTGCATATAACCTAACCTAACCTAACCTAACCTATCCTAACCTAACCTAACCTAACCTAACCTAACCTAACCTAACCTAACTTTACCATACACACACACACACACACACACACACACACACACACACACACACACACACACACAGCTGCAAACTAAGGCCATATGGCTGTTTGGGGCATTTAAAAAGATATATAAGCCTGTTTTTATTGATGTATTTCATATTGTCGTTTGTTTTTGGTGTTTGAAAAAGGCAAATATTAAAAAACAAACGCCACTGTGTTTAAAACGTTTGGGGCTCTCACTGTTGGGTGTCTCAGCGTTTGGGTGGTGATATGCCGTGTTTTATTGTGTGTTTGTGTGTTTTTTTTAAGGTGAATTGTAGAAAAACACCAGAAAAACGGCTAATCTTTGTATGATTTAGCTTGTTTGGGTTAATAATGCGTGTTTTGTGGTGTTTTTTTAAGGTGATTATATGAAAAAACATTAAAAAAAACGGATTTCTTCCAACAGTTTGTCTTGTTTGGGTGGAAAAAAGTGCGTTTTATTATATTTGATCTGTTTTGTGTTTTTTCCGTGTTTTTCTTTAAGGTAATCATGTAAAAAAAACACTTAAAAAGACTGATTTCTATAATTTGTCTTGTTTGTGTGATAAAAAGTGGGTTTGTGTGTTTTTTTAAGATATTTATAAAAAAACACCTAATAATTTGTTGTGTTTGGGTGTAAAAAGTGTGTTTTATTGTATTGCTTTACTGCGTTTTTTGTTGTTTTAGGTCATTATATATTTAAAACACCAAAAAAAGCATAATTAATCCTGTTTGGGTGAAAGAATAACGTTTTATAATGTTTTTTTTTTGCATATTTTATTTCTTTTAACGTAATTATATATAAAAAAATACACCTTAAAAATAATTACTACTATTTTGTCTTGTTTGGGTGAAAAAAAGCCATGTTTTTTTTTTTAATCAAGTGATTTTTATATCATTTTTAAGGCAATCATATATAAAAAAACACCATTAAGACTAATTTTTATTGTTTGCGTTTGTTTGGGCGGGGAAAATATTATTACCATCATTTTAATGTTATTTTTCTTGTTAATATTTGCTTTTTTTTATTTTGTTTTGTGTTTTTTTAGGAAATGATTGTGAAAGGCAAAGGAAAATATACTGATTTCTCTTTGAACAAATGCCGAGAGAGAGAGAGAGAGAGAGAGACAGAGAGAGAGAGAGAGAGAGAGAGAGAGAGGTGCACTGGTCAAGCAGGGACTGTCGTTAGCACAGACAAAACCCTCTGGACTTCAGCACAATAACAACAACAACAACAACAACATTATTATCTTAACCTATTTACTTAACCCCCTTCAGTACTGGGACACATTTCTACCTGAAGTTTTTGGTACAATTAGTCACTTTTATTGCCATTAGGAAGGGTGTGTGGAGGTGACAACATTAATGGCCACACTCTGTACTATTTTAACCCCTTCACTACTACTACTACTACTACTGGGTGACACATTTCTACCTTAAGTTTTTGGTACAATTAGTCACTTTTATTGCCATTAGGAAGGGTGTGTGGAGGTGACAACATTACCGGCCACACTCTGTACCATTTCAACCCCCACGGCAGTCCCTGAAACCGTAGAAAAGCCCAAAAATCATTAAAAAACGTGAAAAAATGTGTCCCAGTTGAGATACACTTTTACCTTTACTCACTCTGCTTAACTTACACACACCTGTCACACCCCTCCTCCCCCACTTTTGAAAATCTTAGGTTAGTAATAAATCTTTTTTCATTTTTCCATGCTTCTCTACATTGACTTAACAAGGAAGAGGATATGTATAAGTACTGGTCTTATTGGGTGAATCTACAGTGGTTTTCTTGTTCTCTATCTCTCTCTCTCTCTCTCTTTTTATTTTTATATTTTTTGTCTGTTTTTCTCTCTCTCTCTCGCTTTCATTTTTACAGGTGGTCTTCTTACGGTTTGTGCGTTTGTGTGTGCGTGTGTGTGTGTGTATGTGTGTGTTTTTTTTTTGTTATTGGGTGCTTTTGTGTGTGTGTGCGTTTTGGGGGGGTGATGGTTTTGTTGCTGTGTGTACGTGTGCGTGTGTGTGCGTGTGTTCAGTCCGTCATATTGTTGTACTTTATTTCAATGGGATTTTTATGACTTTTTTTCTTTCTTTTTTGTCTATGTAATTATCTTTTCTCTTTTTCCTTCAGTAAAGTCGTAACTCAAGTTTTTCCTCGGCTAAAACAAAAATTTTTATGCTTTTTTTACGTTTTTTCCTCATATTTACTTCTCGTCTTGCGTTTTTTCCATGAATTATCACATTTTTCACTACAGACTCATTTCTTTTCACTTCATCACTCACAAGTTTCCTTTCACATTGTAACGTTCACTAAATAATTTTTTCGTAACTTTTCACTGCTTTTCCTGAAGTTTTAATCATTTTTTCATCATTTTCTAGTAATATTTCGCTAATAACCTCATTTTTATTTCACTATCATTCACTCACTAACTTCCTTTCACATTATAGTGTTCATTTATCATTTTTTCATAACTTTTCAATGGTTTTCCTGAAGTTTTAATCCTTTTATCATAATTTTGTAGTAATATTTCACTAATAAACTCATTTTTTTCACTATCATTCACTCACTGACTTCATTCCACATTATAGTGTTCATTTATCATTTTTTCATAACTTTTCAATGCTTTTCCGTAAGTTTTAATCATTTTATCATCATTTTCTAGTAATATTTCACTAGTAAACTCATTTTTTTCACTTTTATTCATTCACAAATTTCCTTCCACATTATAGCGATCACCAATACTTTTTTTTCCATAATGTAGCGTTCACCAGTCTTTCTTTCTTAATATTTCAGACGTTTCCTGAAATTTTAAACCCAATATCATCAATTTTTGACTCTACTTTTTCAATACTAATTTATTTTCCCACTATCATTCACTCACTAACTTCTTTCCACTATGTAACGATCACCAATACCTATTTTTTCACAACCTTTCAATCAATTCCAAAAGTTTTAATATTCTCGCCATCTTTTTTCTACAGTTTAAACACATTTTTATGCGAAACTTCCTTTTTTTCAAGTCAATTCCATGTTTTTTTGGGGTGAAGTGAGATTTGTGGAGGTTTATGGAGGTTTGACTGGGTTTCTCAAGTTGATAATGTAGAAATGCTGTTAATATGCCACTAAAACCTTAAAAACACCCTTAAAAACCCGCGTCACTTCAACTAGAGCCTTTTAAAAGAGTGTTTCTCATGTTAATAATGTAGAAATGTTGTTAATATGACACTAAAACCTTAAAAACACCCTTAAAAACCTGCGTCACTTCAACTAGAGCCTTTTCAAAGTGTGTTTTTCCTGTAAATAATGTAGAAATGCTGTTAATATGTCACTAAAACCTTAAAAACACCCTTAAAAACCCGCGTCACTTCAACTAGAGCCTTTTAAAAGTGTTTTTCCTGTAAATAATGTGGAAATGCTGTTAATCTGTCAATATAACCTTAAAAACACCCTTAAAAACCCGCGTCACTTCAACTAGAGCCTTTTCATAGAGCGTTTCTCCAGTAAAAACACCCTTAAAAACCCACGTCACTTTAAATAGAGCCTTTTAAGAGAGCGTTTTTTCTGTTAATGTAATAATAATGATAATAATAATGTAGAAATCTCATTAATCAGCCAATATAACCTTAAAAACCCGCGTCACTTCAAGTAGAGCCTTTTCAAAGAGCGTTTCTCCAGTAAAAACACCCTTAACAACCTGCGTCTCTTTAATCAGAGGTGGATTATGTGTGGCGTGGCTTGTTTGTTTATATTTGATGGGGGAAAAGGGGGGGGGGGCAGGGTGACACACACACACACACACACACACACACACACAGTTTTTATTCATTTATTTATTTTTTATTTTTTCAATTTTACACTGTTCAAATTCTTTCCATCCTGTTTTTTTTTGTTTTTTTTTTGCATTTACCACTCAAAAAAACACCAAAAATAAACAGTGAGGGTTCGTTTTTTCAAGATACATTTTTTTTAGCATTTTTGTTTTTTTTTTTTTGCTAAACGTAGCGTATATTTTCCCATTTTGTACCCTCAGTGCTTGTGTAAATAGCAGTTAACCTTTATTACAGGGTTTGAAATGCTTGAACAATATGTAAATACACTTCAAACCCCACTGTACAATGTTAATCTATCAATGCCACCCTGAAAACACCCTTCAAAACCCCAATAACACCACCACTACCCCCCAAAACACCCTTGTGAACCTCAGTAATATTAGTACACCCACAAAAACCCCCTTGAAAACCCCAATGACACCTTAGAAACCCCCAAAACACCCTTGAAAGTCCCCAAAACTACAAAAACACCCTTGAAAACCCCAATAACTTCAGTACAGATACAAAAACAACGTTGAAATCCCCTAAAATTACAAAAACACCTTTGAAAACCCCAATAACTTCAGTACAACTACAAAAACAGCCTTGAAAAACCCTAAAATTACAAAAACACCCTTGAAAACCCCAATAACTTCAGTACAGATACAAAAACACCCTTGAAAACCCCTAAAACTACAAAAACACCCTTGAAAACCCCCAAAACTACAAAAACTCTCTTGAAAACCTCCAATAATACCATAGAAACCCCCAAAACTCCCTTGAAAGCCCTTAAAAGTACAAAAACACCCTTGAAAAACCTTATAAGTACAAAAACCCCCTTGATAACCCCTAAAAGTACAAAAAAACCCTTGAAAACCCCTAAAAGTACAAAAAAACCCTTGAAAACCCCTCAATACCACCCCAACACCCACAAAAACACCCTCAAAACCCCAAAAAACACACCCATAAACCCAAACACAAAAAGGTGAAAGAAACCACCCCCAAAAAACCCTCAAAACTGAAAAAAAAAAACAGGTTAAGCAAAAAAACGTAAAAAAAAACGCGAAATAATGAATTGACGTTTTTTTTTGTATTATTTTTCCCGCTCGGCAGAAGGAGGATATAGAAGCGGCCCTCAGGAACAACAACATGGCCCTGGACGACTCGCTGATGGAACTGGGCAACCGCGGTGGTGGTGGCGGCGGCGGCGGCGGCAGCGAGGGGTGGAGGAGTGGTCTTGACGAACACGCTCCGTTTGATATCAATAACCCCAACTTCCAGAGGTTCCCGCCCGGCCCCCACCACCTGGCCTTCCCTTCGCAGGTCTGTGTGTGTGTGTGTGTGTGTGTGTTTTGGTGTTTTTCTGCGTTTTTTTTTTTTTTTTTTTTTTGTTTTGTTTTTGTGTTTTTTGTTTTTGTTTTTTTTGTTTTTTTGTTTTGTTTTTTTGTTTTTGTGTTTTTGTGTTTGTTTTTGTGTTTTTGTGTGTCTTTTTTGGTGTTTTTTTTTCTTTTTTCTGTGTTTTGTTTGTGTTTTTTTGTGGATTTTGTTTTTTTTCTGTTCGTGTTTGTTTTTATTTGTTTTGTGTCAGTGTTTTTCATTTTCTATAGATGTTTTTTGTATTTTCCCATATTTTATTGATTTTTTGTATATTTATTTTTGGTTTTTCTATTCAATTTGTTGTATTTCTGTGTTTTTTGCTCTTTTTTGCTCATTTGCAGTTGTTTTTATAGAGTTCAATTTTTATCCAACTTTTTATCCATATGTAATACTTTCATTGAATATTTCCACACCAAAACAATGAGAAAACAACATTCCACACCAAAACAACAAAAAACCCAAATAATCCCCACCAAAACAACAAAAAAACCCAATATTCCCCACCAAAAACAACAAAAACCCAAATAATCCCCACAAAAACAACAAAAAACCCCAATAATCCCCACAAAAAACAACAAAAAAACCCTAACAATTCAATTCCCCACACCCCAAACCAAACCTAACCTAACCAAACCAAACCAAACCTAACCTAACCTAACGTAACCCCAAACAGGGCGGGTCAGGCAACGCACCCCACGTCCGCGCTTTAATGCAGCACATCCAAACGGCAGTGCAGGCAGGCTACCTCAACCCCCAGATCTTGAACCAGCCCTTGGCCCCCACCACCCTCGTCCTGCTGAACCACATGCTGAACCACATCAACGTGCTGCAGAAGTTCTCGCAGCAACAAGCGCTGTGCCAGGCCCACGCGCACCTCAATAAGAACTCCTCCACCACCCTGCTGCAGCTTAATATCAACATCACCAAGACCAAGCAGCAGATTCAGAACTTGCAGGTAGGTCTTGGGGTGGGGAGGCTGGAGGGAGGGGGAGGGTGCGTGGGGTGGATAGAGAGAGGGAGGGTGCGTGGGGTGGTTAGAGAGAGAGGGAGAGGGTGTGTGGGGTGGCTAGAGAGAGAGAGGGAGGGTGCGTGGGGTGGATAGAGAGAGGGAGGGTGCGTGGGGTGGATAGAGAGAGGGAGGGTGCGT
>JAHFWG010000360.1:78757-105337 GCA_020233015.1 Callinectes sapidus | reverse complement strand
GATCACACGCATATCACAAGCCACTTATAATTAAATTCATGCAAGTCCGTGAAGCTGATGGCTCCGGCTAGCTTGTGAAATGGCAAAAAAGTAGAGATGATAATTTATGATAAGGATAATAACGATAATGATGTTAATAATAATAACATGAAAATAAAAAGAAACAAGAATGATACTAACAATAATGATATAAATAACACAATAATAATAATAATAATAACAATAATAATAATAATAATAATAATAATAATAATAATAATAATAATAATAATAATAAAAGAACAATCAATTAGAATAAGAAAAACACGATAATAAAAACGAAAATAGAAAAACCAAAGAATAAAGAAATGGGAGAGAAATAGGATAGAGAGAGAGAGAGAGAGAGAGAGAGAGAGAGAGAGAGAGAGAGAGAGAGAGAGAGAAGAGAATGATAATAATAATAATAATCATAATAATAATAATAATAATAATAATAATAATAATAATAATAATAATACCAATTTAAACATACTTTTACATCTCTTCTCCCCCCAACCCCACCCCTTCCTCCCCTCTCCCTCTCTCCCCACTACTCCCTCCCTTCCCTTCCCCTCTACTCCCCACCACCTAACCTAAACCCCTCTCTCTCCCTCCCTCCCTCCCTCCCTCTCCTATCTCTCTTCCTCCTCCCTCCTTCTCTTCCTTTCCCTTCTCCTCCTTTCTCCCCCTCCCTGTCTCACCCCCTAAACCTCCCCACCTCACCCCCCCTCACCCCTCTCACCTCCCCCTCTCTCCCCCTCCCTGTCTCACCCCCTAAACCTCCCCACCTCACCCCCCCTCACCCCTCTAACCTCCCCCTCTCTCCCCCTCCCTGTCTTTCCCCCTAAACACCCCTTTAACCACCCCCATCACCCCTCTAAACACCCCCTAAACACCCCAATCACCACCCTAACCACCCCATCACCCCCCTAAACACCCCCTAAACACCCCAACCACCCTCCTCACCCTCAAAACACCCCTTCCCCCCCCACCCCAACCCAGCTAACCAAGAACGAGGTGAGGGTCCTGTCTATGCTGCGCCACCCTAACGTTATCGAGTACTTTGACAACTACCTGGAGAACAGCACTGTGATGATCGCCATGGAGTATGCGCCGGGGGGGAACCTGTACGACTACCTCCGCTCCAGGGGCGAGGGGAACCTGCTGCAGGAGGAGGTGTGGCTGGGGGAAGGGGGGGGGTGTGGCTCTGGGGGAGGGGGGTGTCTGGGTGGTGGTTGTGGTGGTAAAGGAAGGGAGGAAATTAGGGAAGGGAATGGAAAGGAGGAGGAAATAAAGGAAGGAGGAGGAGGAAAGGAGGGAATAAAAAGGAGGAGGAGGAAAGGAAGAAATAAAGGAAGGAGGAGGAGGAGGAAAGGAGGAAATAAAGGAAGGAGGAGGAGGAGGAAAGGAGGAAATAAAGGAAGGAGGAGGAGGAGGAAAGAAGGAGGATATAAAGGAAGGAGGAGGAGGAGGAAATAAAGGAAGGAGGAGGAAAGGAGGAATTAAAGGAAGGAAGGAGGAAAGGAGGATGTAAAGGAAGGAGGAGGAGAAAAGGATAAAATAAAGGAAGGAGGAGGAGGAGGAAAGGAGGAAATAAAAAGGAGGAGGAAAAGAGGAAATAAAGAAAAAAGGAGGAAAGGAGGAAATAAAAAGGAGGAAAGGAGGAAATAAAAAGGAGGAAAGGAGGAAATAAAGGAAGAAGGAGGAAAGGAGGAAATAAAGGAAGGAGGAGGAAAGGAAATAAAGGAAGGAGGAGGAGGAGGAGGGTGTTTAAGGGTAGAATTTCAAGTTATTGGGGTTTTCAAGGGTGTTTTTTCATGATTCTAATAGTTTAAGGGGTTTTTAAAGGTGTTTTTCAAGGTTCTAATAGTTTAAGAGGTAGTATTATAAATTATTGGGGTTTTCAAGGGTGATTTTCAAGAATACAAAAAGATTAGCATAGTTTTTAAGGCCATTATGTACCTCAAGAAAGTGATGATTTTATAATTACTTAGACAGACACTCAT
This sequence comes from Callinectes sapidus, assembly GCA_020233015.1. Taxonomy (NCBI): domain Eukaryota; kingdom Metazoa; phylum Arthropoda; class Malacostraca; order Decapoda; family Portunidae; genus Callinectes; species Callinectes sapidus. The sequence continues at coordinate 103,313 of JAHFWG010000360.1, read as the reverse complement.
AAACCTAACCTAACCTAATCTAACCACCACAACACCCCAAAAAACAAGATAGAATGAAAAAAACAACAACAAAAACAAACAATAACTTAATAATAACCACACACACACACACACACACACAGTAACACAATCTTATATAAAACTAAACCAAAAATATAAACAAATAAAAATACAAAAAAAACCCACAAAAAAAACGTTAATATCCCGCAATACTGTAATATTGTAATGCTGTAATGCTGTGATGCTGTTCCAGGACGTGCTGCACCTGTTCTGCCAGCTGGTCCTGGGGCTGCAGCATATCCACAATAACAATATTCTGCATCGAGACATTAAATCCAACAATATTCTGCTAGACCGCACCCATCGCATTGTGAAGATTGGAGATTTTGGTATTTCTAAGATTCTAAGCAGGTGTGTGTGTGTGTGTGTGTGTGTGTGTGTGTGTGTGTGTGTGTGTGTGTGTGTTGGTATATCTCTCTTTTCTTTCTTGTCTATCTATCTCTTTCCTTTTATATTTAGAGTTCTGTTTTTTTTTATCAAGTATTGTGTGTGTGTGTGTGTTTGTTGGTATATCTCTCTTTTCTTTCTTGTCTATCTCTCTCTCTCTCTCTTTCTTTCCTTATATATTTAAAATTCTATCTTTTTTTGATTAAGTATTATGTGTGTGTGTTTGTTGGTATATCTCTCTTTTCTTTCTTGTCTATCTCTCTCTCTCTTTCTTTCCTTATATATTTAAAATTCTATCTTTTTTTTTATCAAGTATTGTGTGTGTGTGTGTGTGTGTTTGTTGGTATATCTATCTTCTCTTTCTGTCTGTCTATCTCCTTTCTTTCTATATTAAAATTATATTCTTTTTCTTTCTTTTTTTTTATGAAGTATTGTTTGTTTATATATCTTCTCTTTCTCTTTCTCTCTTTCTATATCAAAATTTTCTCTCTATCTTTCTTTCTCTCTCTCTCTCTGGTGTTATAAATGTTTTTTGTTATTAATTTATGAAGTATTAATCTCTCTCTCTTCCTCTTCCTCTCTTCCCTTTTCTCTCTCTCTTCCTTTTTTCTCTTTTTTCCTTCTCTTTCTTTTTCTTCCTCCTCCTCCTCTTCCTTCTTTATCACCTCAAAACCCATCCTTCATTAACCTACCCCTCTCCCTCTCCCTCTCCCTCTCCCTTTCCCTCTCCCTCTCCCTCCCTCTCCCTCTCCCTCTCTCCCCAGTAAGAGCAAGGCCCACACTGTAGTAGGGACTCCGTGTTACCTCTCCCCCGAACTGTGTCAGGAACGCCCTTACAACCAGAAGAGTGACGTCTGGGCGCTGGGCTGTGTGCTTTACGAGATGCTTACCTTAAGGAGGGCGTTTGAGGCTGAGGTGAGGGGCTGGGGGGGGGGGCTACCGGGGGTTCTAATAGTTTAAAGGTATTATTGTAAATTATTTGGGTTTTTTAAGGGTGTTTTTTCAAGAATATAAAAAGATTAGTATAGTTTTTAAGACCATTATGTATTTTTTGGTTTTTAGGGTGTGTTAGGGGGTTACTGGGGGTTTTATGGGGTTTTTTAGGGGCTTGGGGTTACTACAAAAAGACAAAAAAGGAAAAAAAGAAATGATAAATGAATAAAAACAATGAAAAAAAATTACTAAAATAAAACTAATACTCCTATATTATTTAACAACAATAACCCCCATCCTCTCTCTCTCTCTCAATCTCTACCAGCACTAATATTACCAACAATAACAACAATAACCAACAATAACCCTCTCCCTCTCCCTCTCCCTCTCTCTCTCTTTCACAGACTCTCCCAGCGCTAATAATGAAGATAATGCGAGGAATCTTTGCCCCGATACACCCTCACTACAGTCAGGAGATGAGGGCTTTCTTGCACCTCCTCCTGCAGGTGGACGCAGCACAGAGGCCCAACGTGACGCAGGTCTTGGCACAGCCCCTCGTCTTCTCCTCCCTACTCAGGCTACATGCGGACCTCGGGATGATACACTGTGCTTCAAGGTGTGTGTGTGTGTGTGTTTGTCTTGTCTTGTCTGTTTCGTTATTTTCTATCTGTGTATGTGTGTGTTTGTCTTGTTTTTTTCATTATTTTTTATCTTTTCAGCTTTTTATTTTTATTTTTTTTTATTTTAAGGTGTGTGTGTGTGTTTGTCTTGTTTTTTTTCATTATTTTTTATCTTTTTTGCTTTTTTTATTTTTTATTTTGGGGGGGGTTCTTTAAGGGGCTGGCAAATAATTGAATTTTGTGTGTTTGTCTTGTTTTTTTCATTATTTTTTATCTTTTCAGCTTTTTTTTTTATTTTTTATTTTTTATTTTAAGGTGTGTGTGTGTTTGTCTTGTTTTTTTCATTATTTCCCATCTTTTCAGCTTTTTTATTTTATTTTTTTCAAGGTGTGTGTGTGTTTCTGTGTATTTGTCTTGTTTTTTTCATTATTTTTTATCTTTTTAGCTTTTTCATTTTTTTTTTTTCAAGGTGTGTCTGTGTTTGTGTATGGTTAATTTGTCTATTTTTTTATTATTATTCCTTAAAAAATCAATAAATCAATAAATTCCAGCTAATATTGAGTCTAACCTAATGTTTCTCACCGTCCTCCTCCACCCCAAAGGCCTCTCCGCTTGTCTTCAGTGCCGCCAGACCGCTTCAAGTCGCCAAAAACTGTAGTAGAAGTGCAGGCCAAAGAAAAATGAAGCTGCTCTCTCTCTCTCTCTCTCTTTCTCTCTCTCACCTTTCTTTTGTATCTTCTATTTCTGTTTTCTTGTATTTTCTATTTTTTCTATTTTGTATTTCTCTTCTATTTTTGTTTGTGTATTTCTGTCTTCAATTTCTGTGTTTTGTAATGATTCAGTTTAGTCTAAGCTCTCTTGAAAATGTCTGTATAATTTTCATTCCATTGTGTAAAGTTTGATGAAGAATTTTGTAATATTTTTTTCTCTTGTTTATTTTTTCTTGGTGGTATCATCAAAGCTCTCTTGAAAATGTGTCTATATATATTTTTCGAGTGCAATGAGTAGTAAAGTTTTAAGTGTGGAGTTGTGAAGGTTTGTTTGGTGGTGATGGAGGTGGTGTTTGGTGTTGTTAGTCTTCAAGTGCCAAAGTGCCAAAGTGTGCCTCAGTGACGGAAAACTTTATTTTGTACTAAATGGTGAAGTAAATCTGTTGATTATAACCTAATGTGTATCTCTCTCCCTCTCCCTCACCACACACACACACACACACACACACACACATGGAGAAATGTGGGGGTAATGAAATAATTGTAAGGTGTAAACACTGAGACCAAATTTATTTATGCATATTGGAACATCCAGTACAAGAAAGCCTGTATAAATAATTATATTAAAAGCATTGCTGACCTGTCCCGGCACACTGACCAGCTAGGATATGCTTCAAGTGGCCTGGTTGACAGAGGGGCCGCGGGCGGGGGCGCACCACGGGTGTTCCCGCCCTGACTAGCTCGTGGGAATGTGCAGCGGTAGGTAGGGAGGACAGGCCAGCCGTGCCCGGCCGCCGGCCCACCCCTGCCCCGCCCCACGGACGGGGCGGGGCGGGGCGGGCCGGGGCGGCCGCTGGCGTGGCGGAGTGAGCACGGTAGAACCTGGCGGCCGCCTGCTGACACGGCAACACAACACCAACAGTGACACCTGGGGCCCCGGTGCCCCCAGCGGCGGCGGGGCGGCACGGGGCGGCCCCGCCGGGAAATGCAACGCTGGAGGACGACAGCTTCACCTTATTGCTCCCGGCTTCATTGCTACGGTGGTGGCGGCGTGGCGGGGCGGCCCCGGGGAGGAGGGACAGCGGGGGGGGCGGGGCGGGGCGGGGGCGGGGGCGGTAGGGAAGGGGGGGGGAGAGCGGAGGGCAGCAGCTGCAGCGTGTCATGTCACAGGAGGTGGTGGTGGTGGTGGTGGTGGGGCCCCGGCCAGCTGGTGGAGACTGAGGCTTGCATACGGGCGGGGCCGGGGCCGCTGAACACACGAGAGAGGCACACGGGGAGCACCGACATGGCTCCAGCTGCTGCGGCGGGGCGGGGCGGGCCGGGGGGAGGCGTGGGAGAACAGGGGGAGGGGGCGTGGAGCCTCCGGGGGGGTGAGGGCCCCTCCCTGGCGCTGGGGGCAGCCAGGGCGGCGCGGCACCTCAGGACTAGAGAAGCTCACTGGACTGGGAGGCGACCACACCCCTCACGCCTGGAAGCGGGGCGGGGCGGGGCGGGGCGGGGCGGGGCGGGGCGGAGTGGACGGGTGAGGGGGGCAGTAAGGAGGGGCAACAGGACAGTAACAGTGACAGAGATAGTGACAGTAACAGTGACAGAGACAGTAACAGTGACAGAGACAGGTGGACGGGGTAAGGAGATGTGAAAGATTAAGAAACAGTGAGTATCAAAAGAAAAGTAAAGAGAAAGAAAGAGAAAGAAAAAAAGAATTAAGCCTGACAAAAGATAAATTGGAAACCTTTAGACAAACTTGAGATTAAAGCAATGGGGCGAGTTTAAGTGACAATTAGAGGGAATTAAAACACATAAAAACAAGGAAAATCAAAGGAAAAAAACACAAAACAAAGGCAAAGATCTATGAAATAAACTTAAACGAAACAAAAAAGAATAACGAAAGGAAAAATTGGGAAAAAATAATTATGGAAGACAAGGAAAATAAAATAACATCAGAAAAAAATGAAAAAAATTAGGGAAAATAAGGAAAATCAGAGAGAGAGAGAGAGAGGGGGGGGGGGGGGAGAAGGAAAGTTTTGAAAGACGAAAAAGAGAAAGAAAACGAGGAAGAGGAAGAGGAGGAGGAGGAGGAGGAGGAGGAGGAGGAGGAGGAGGAGGAGGAGGAGGACCAAGACGGGGCTGGCAACCACAACCACGCGACTCACGGAGGAAAAGTGCGAACCCTGAGCAGGCAACAAACAAACAAAGAAACAAACAAACAAATAAAAAAACCCATCCCATTATGATAGCATTTGAAACTTCTTTTTTTTTTTTTTGGATTTTTCGTAATTTTTTTTTGTTTTAATATCTGTAGTGATAGTAATAGTAGTAGTAGTGATAGTAGAAGTAGTAGTAGTCGTAGTAGTAGTAGTGATAGTAGTAGTAGTAGTAGTAGAAGTGGTAGTAGTAGTAGAAGTAGTAGTAGTTATGAATGTCGCTTAGAAACTATTGACGTATTTAGATGCCACCACTACAATGATAGAGAGACGCTAGTAAGCTCTTTTACACGACTTTTTGAAATAGAAGCCTTGCGCCGCACCTCAAGAAAGACAGACAGACAGACAGACAGACAGACTGACAGACAGACAGACATAGACGCGCGCACCGCACCTAACAATAATGATCAGCAACCTTAATTACTTGACTTAACGCTTACTTACATGTTACTTACTTACTTGTTACTTACTTACTTACTTACTTACTTACACTCACTAGGTTAAAACAACACCCTCTGAGGCTACTAAGTGGGTTCCCTGTTGTAAAAGAGCGTAGACCAGACGTGAACACATTCTACAAGTATGAGCAAGTGGCCAATAAGATACCAGTGATTCAATCTCATATTACTTGAGGCTTCAAATACTGGCAGCAACAACAACACGTGTGGCACGGCCCTCCAAACTCCCTCCCACCCACCCTCCCTCCCTCCCTCCCTCCCTCCCTCGCACATCTAAAAATATAGTAGTATAAAACGTACGTAGGTACGACGTCACTCCTCTAATACAAAACTCTGACTGTTACCGGTGCTGGTGTGATAATACCATTTAAGTTACATGGAAAGACTTGCCTGCCTCTGTCGCCCCGACCACCACGGCCCCGGGCCCGCCCGGCAAGGGGCGGGGCGGGGCGGGGTGGAGCGAGGCTGGGCTGGGGGCGGGGCGGCGCTAATACACACAACAAATGCTTTGGTTCACCCTTGCCGCCGCCGCCCCGCGCGGGGGGCGGGGCAAGGTGTGCGATATGTCTTGATGGTAGTATCAGAGATACAACTATTATGCCCTCATCATCATCATCATCATCATCATCATCATCATTATCGTTATCGTTATCATCATCACGTCTCGTCGGCGTGGTCGAGGCGGCGTCGCTGCGGCGGGGCGGGGCGGGGCGAGGCGGGGCCGGTCGGGTTGGGTCGGGTCAGCGCGGCGCGGCGCGGTGCGGCGCGCGCTGCAGCAGCAGCATTAGCAACAGCAGCGGCGGCGGCGGCGGCGGCAACAGCAGCAGCAGCAGCGAGCACTGCAGTCGGTGACAGAGGAACACAGCCTAGATAGTTTTGTGTACTTTGCTACGAGAAGACATGACCAGAGCCGCTAAACTAAACAAACAAACAAACTTACACTCAAGCTACACTTAGAGATGAGAAGTATTCGCTAGTGATCATATCCAGTTATTATTATTATCATTATAGATTATTATTATTATTATAGATTATTATTATTATAGATTATTATTAATTATTATTATCATTATTATAAGATATTATTATTATAATATTATTATTATTATCATTATTACTAGTTTAATTTGGCACCAGACCAAGAAGTCGTAACCTAGGCATCAGTCGCTACACACACATGGCACCCTTGGCTTCCTTCAGGGATCTTTGGAATCTCGTGTTTGAAATGCATTTCTGTGCTGACGAGCTGCAACGGTTGTCTTGCGGGGCGCGGGCTGGGCTGGCCTGGGCCCTGTGGCCCAGTGGCCCGGTGGCCCGGTGGCCGCCCCGCGCCGAGAGTGTGTTGTGTCTCGGTTAGTCCGAAGGTGGCCGCTGGCCGCTGGCCGGTGGCTGGCAGGCTAGCGGCGCTACCGTCGCAGAGTAGTGTTATTGTTATCATTAGCATTAATAATAATATTATCATTATTATTATTATTATTATCATTATTATTATTACCACTTCATGGAATCGACTGCATTACATTTTAATCTATATAGCAATATTAAAAGAATATCTTGACTTGTACATAGTCAGGTACAAAAATCATAATACAAGTTTTATCACCCAAAAGCCTTACAACTGCAACTCCAACCATCTTTGGAATCAGGGACAATTTTACAACAGGAAAACTTAGCACGTCACGTCACATCACGTCGAGGGCGGGGCAGGGCGGGACCGCGCCCACGACACTCAACACACGCCACGGAGCAGCGGCGGCGGCGGCGGCGGCGACGATAGGCGGCGTGTTAAGTACTGCCGCCCCCGCCAGGGCCGCCACGCGACCCCAGCGGCCGGCAGCTTGCATCACGCGCAGGCACACACAAGCATACGCACGCACACACACACACACACACACTCCTGGCTGACGCCCTCACAATGACTTGCTCCCTGAGGCTGCCGTGTGTCTCTTGCTTTGTCCATCACTCACTAGGCTGCCACACACACACACACACACACACACACACACACATACACACACACACACACAGTCAGCACCTCGCTGTTCACCACCGCAGCGGCCGTTGCTCCTTCACTGCACGCATATTTTTTTTTTATTATTTTTTTTTTTTTCGTTTTGTCTTAAGACTAAGTCACGATAGCGAGAGTCCACTGCTCCGACAGGGATCAAACAAAAAAAAAGGCCCGGCCCCGCCCGCCCCGCCCCGCCCCAACCCGGCAGTGTCACCCCGCGGCCCCGCCAGGAGGCTGGGCCGCGGGGTGGGGTGAGGCGCACGGGTGGGGCGGGTGGTGCGGGTGGGGCGGGCGCGTGTGTGGTGGTGGTGGTGGTGGTGGTGGTGGTGATGGTAGTGGTGGTGGTGGTGGTGGTGTAATTGTTGGTGGTGGCGGTGGCGGACACGCACACACACAAGGCACATGTTACGTTGCACTCGCTGTGGGCTGCCGGCGGCCCTAATGTCTTGACCAGAGGAGAGTTATCACACGGTAAGCTTCACAACCATTGTCAGCGCAACACTTCCTGGGCCGGCACGCACGCACGCACGCACGCACGCACACACACACTCGCTGCCTGCTGGCTGGCTGGCTGGGTGGCTGGGTGGGTGGGTGGGTGGCGGTGAGGCCGCCGTCAGCCACCAGTCGTCAGGCGTCACGCGCGCGCCGCAAGTGTCGCTGCTGGATCGTTTTTGGCCCTTATTTATTCATTTTTGTGTTTTCTTTCCTTTTTTTTTTGCGTTTTTTATGTTTATATATAGAATTTTACGTCACTAAATGCTCGCTTTGCTTGTCATTTGTTTAGATGCCAAGAGGGACTGTGTGTGTGTGTGTGTGTGTGTGTGTGTGTGTGTGTGTGTGTGTGTGTGTGTGTGTGTGTGTGTGTGTGGCTCCCAGGCAAGGAAGATGTGTGGCCATGGGCCTACAGGTGTGGGGTGAGGGGTGCGTGAGGTGCCACTCACTGCCTCTTGTGTGGCCTGGGCACTGTGTGTGTGTGTGTGTGTGTGTGTGTGTGTGTGTGTGTGTGTGTATGTGGGGGGTTGGTGGGGGGAGGGGGCAGGTTGAGATCCTAAAGTATTGGTGAGGGGCACCTCCCCCTCCCCCCCCTGCCAGTGTGGCCCCGGTCCGCCGCCACGGCCCGCCGCGCCGCACCGCGCCACGCCGCATTACAGTAACCTAAGTGTATTACAGTGTATGTATTTATGTATAGTATATATCTCTAATATATATGTATATATTCTCTAGTTCTACTATATTATTATTATTATTATCTATATTACTCATCTCCACACGTCAAGTTGAGTAGAGCAGCGGCGGCGGCGGCCACGGCGGGCCGGGCGCCACCGCCGGGAGTCAGGGAACAGAGTAAAACATCACAGGCAAAACTAAAGTATTGTATACACCCTAGGGCGGGCGGGGCGGGGCGGGGCGGGGCGGGGCGGGGCACCAGCGGGCGCTGGTCCTCCGAGCGAATGGTCCGGGTGACGCTTAGCACCGAACACTGCTTGTGCACACACATGCGCGCGTGCGCACACACACGCACACACCCACACACATACACACACATGGCTACTGCCCCGTGCGCGCCTCGTCTCGCCCCGCGGTGCCGGCGGCGGCGGAGCGAGAGGAGGCGGAGCGGGGCAGGCTGGGATGATGCAGGACGGTAGTGTTGGGGCGGCCCAGGGGGGCGGGGTGCCCCGCTAAGAGGAATGAATAAGGCATTGCGCTTCTTCCTTACTACAGTCACCGCGGCGGCGGCGGTGGCGGGGTGACGCCTCGCTGCCGCCGCCGCCGCCGTTGCACGATTGTCCACGGCGCGTCCTTGAGTCTTGACGGCGTCCACGTGTGCATCAGCTTTATGCATCGCAGTATTTTATGATCTTTGTATTTTGATAACATATTGCACTGACGTGAGAATGAGAGCGGGAGACGAGCGGCCGCCGCCACCCACCACTGCTGCAGCCGCCGCCGCCACCGCCTCGTCAGGCAGCTGGGCGTGCCCAGGCCTCCTGCAAGGCTGAGGCGTGAAGCCGTGGCGGCGACGGCCCAGCGGTCCCGGGAGCTCCGGGGCGGCGGGGCAGCGGGGGGTGGGGGGCAGGGGTCAGTGGGGGACACAGCGGCTCTCAACAACCACAAAAAAAAGAAAAACCCAGCAGATCATTAAAATTATAATGGAATTGATAAACTAAAGCTGTAAGACAGGCTGGCTGGCGGGGCCCGACGCGCCGGCCACCAGCCAGGTAAGTAGCGCCGCGCCGCCGCGAGCCGTGTCTCCCCCACTGAGGCGCCGCCGCTGCTGCTGCTACTGCTGCTGCTGCTGGTGCCGCCGCCCATCCCCTGCGCCACGAAGGTTCCTGAGAAAACGGCGTAAGCTGACTCCTTAGTGCTGCGCTGCGCTGCGCTGCACCGAGAGCCTTTCACAACTACGCAGTGCTGCGCCACGCCGCGTCGCGCGACAGTCGCTTTCCGTGAAGGCAAAACATCAACATCAACATCATAATCATCATCATCATCATCATCACCCGGCCTGGATCACAACGGAGAGCTCTAGTGCTGCGGCGCCGCGGCTCAGCAAATGCAAAGTGACTAAGCTGCCCCGCGCCTCACACCACGCGCCAGGCGCCACGCTCCCCACCGGTGCGGCGGCGGGGGCTGGGGTGGCTTGGCGGGGCTTGGCGGGGCTCGGGGCTGCAGTGGTGGCATCCAACGCTTGTACGGCGGCGGTGGCGGAGCGAGAGGAAAGGTTAGGTGGTTGTTGTACACAGTAACACAGGGAGACAAGGCGAGAGTATCTTAACTGGCTAAACAATGTTGGAAGAGTTATTCTGGGCTGCCGGGGAGGCGCCGCCGCCCCACGCCCGGAGCAGGGGCGAAGGGCGAGGCAGCTCAGCACGGCACGCCGGGCCTGGGGCCTGGGGCCAAGCTAACAAGCAAACGATGGGCGCGGGCAGAGCGGTGCCGCGGACTACGCTAACCAAGGTGGCGGCGGCGGGGCGCCAGCACGCCCTCAGGTGACACAGCTTGCTAATACTACATGACATGACCCGGCCTGCACGACAACCACCACTACAATGATACACACACACACGCACACACGCGCACACACACATACACACACGCGCGCGCCACCCGGGGCAGCAGGGAGCCGCCGCAGCACGGCTGGAAGGGTGCCGCCTGCTGCCCGTGGTGGAGGTGGGGGATGGGGAGTTATTGGGGTGAGCCCAGTCTGGGGAGAGGGATGGGAGTGGGTTGGGGGTGGGGGGAGTCTTATCCTAGGTTTTTGGCAGACTGGCTTGATTCTTCCTTGTATTAGATCATCATCATCATCATCATCATGAGCTAGTAGCTATTTAGCACTACAGTAGAGTAGTCAGTAATATTGATATGGCTCTGCATCGTCCTACACACTACGGGTCGAGATAATAGTCAGGCACACGCACACGCACACACACACGGTACGAGTTCTCTCACGATATATTGTCCTTAAGAAGGATTCCAAACATTGAATTATCATCAAAATAATAGTAATAATAATAATAATAATAGTAATAATAATAATAATTAATCGTAATAACTGATAAAGACAATTCAGGTGGCACTTTGTTTATACTTTCCACAAAACTGTACACAATACTGAACGTGCGACGCGCGCGCGGACACGCACGGGACTCCGCCATCCAACACAACAACAACAACAACAACGAGCTTCTAACTTTTTTTTTGTATTTTTTGTGCTTTTTTTTTGTTTTGTTGTCGTCTTGTGGGTAAAAACAGTAAGTAAAGCTGAGCGATGGTGAGGAGGATCAGTACTAACACTGTACTGCACTGTACTGTACTATATGTTGTTGTAGTAATGGTAATAATTGTAGTAATAGTAGTAGTAGTAGTAGTAGTAGTAGTAGTAATAGTAGTAACATTACATTACGAAAGAGTGGACCTCGCCTATCATATCACTATTATATCTCACAATGACCATGATTAGTGGCAGCACCATCATTTGTGGATCACACACACACACACACACACACACACACACACACACACACACACACACACCACTATAGGTGGTGGTGGTACTCTGCCAGCCCCGCCCCACCCCACCCGCTTGCCAGCGGCAGCAGCAACAGCCCCGCGCCGCCCCGCCGACCCTCCGCGCCCACCACTTTGATTGCATGTCCAAGAAAACTCAGATTTGGGCGGCAGCAGCTGCCTGGCGGATCGCGGCGCGCGGCGGGGCGGCGGGGCGAGGCGGGGCGGGGAGTGGGGAGGGGCGGAGCGGGGCGGAGGATGAGGCTGGTGCGGGGCGGGGCGGGGCGCGTCGGCCCCCACAACACACTTTGGACCACTTGGAGGCGTGACTGTCATATCACAACACGTCTAACTCACAAGAACACATGATTCTCACGGACGCCGGGGGACCCCGCCGCCGCCACCGCCGCCCCCGCCGCCGCTGCGTGCCGCGGGCGGGGTGGGGCGGAGCGGGACGGGGCAGGGCGGGACGGGGCGGGGCGGGGCGCGGCGCGGGTGTGCGGACCTGCAGGAGGGCGGGGAGGGAAGATGCCGCGAGTCTGCTTTAAGGCAATGGGCACGAGTGTGACTGAGGCGCCACTCCTGGCGCGGCCGCAGCGGAGGCAGCGCAGCCATCCGCCCCTCCGCCCGTCTGCCGCGGGCCTGTGGTGGGTGGCGGTGCGGTGCGGCGTTGCGCGGCGCCGGGATCTGTTGAGGCGCGCGGCGCGCGGCGTGGGGCTGCGAGACCAACGGAGAGACAGACAGAACGACCATATTATGACGACAGGCAGACAGACAGACAGACAGACAGACAGGCAGGTGGGGGGGGGCGAGGGGCGGGCGGACGGGCTGACGTGCGGGTGGGCGTGCGTGCCTGCGGGCGGGCAGCGGGGGAGGGCTGCTAACTGGAGGGCTCGTGCGTGCGCCGCGGCGCGTGTGTTGCCGCGGGGACGAGCTGGACGACGTGAGACTGAGGAAGGCCACTGCCCCGTGCACTGCCCGCACCGCGCCGCGCCGCGCCGCGCAGCCCCGCACGCCACGCCACGCCACGCCACTTGCCGCGCCGCCCCGCCCCGCCCCGTGTCTTGTACAGAGTGAGCAGATCTAGAGTGCAGAGCCCCGGCGCGGCGTGGCGTCCGTCAGGCGCCGAGGTACTCAAGCAAGCACATTGAATCAAAGTACATCATCATCATCATCATCATAACAATAAGAATAAGAATAAGTCAGACTTAACCATAACAATAAGAATAAGAATAGCCATAATCATACTAATTATAATAATAATAATAGTAATAATAATAGCAATAATAATAATAATAATAGTAATAATAATAATAATAATTGTCCATATAGGAAATATCACACAGATAAGTGCTATCACTGCTGAACCAACCCACCAACCCACCAACCCACCAACCAGTCACCGATAAACAGGATGTAGTAGCTTTGTAGCTTTTGTCCTCACTAACACCGTCACCCACTCACTACATACACCACCTAACAACCTCAACACCTCAACACTCTCTCTCTCTCTCTCTCTCTCTCTCTCTCTCTCTCTCTCTCTCTCTCTCTCTCTCTCTCTCTCTCTCTCTCTCCGTGTAGCTCTCTAGATTAGCCTTACATTAGTATAATATCTCTTAACACTAGATAGAACTTAAGTTGTTACCTTTTGGTACATGTACATCATCAGTCAGAACACCCTCTCCTCCTCCTCCTCCTCCTCCTCCTCCTCCCTCACCTAACACAGCGGGATTGTTGTTAAGAATAAGAATATGATCAATAACAATAGTCTACTTTGTCAAAGAGTACTTTTACGAGTCATCATCATCATCAGCAGCAGCAGCAGCATCAGCACCACCACCACCACCAGCAGCAGCAGCAGCAGGAGCAGACACCCACCACCACCTACACCACCACCACCACTGCCACGCCTCGGGGGGGCGGTGTGGGCGTGTGGCGTGGGGTGGGGGCGGGGTGGGGGTGCCTGTCTGTCTGTCTGGCTGTCTGGTTGGTTGGTTGGCTGGCTGGCTGGCTGCTCTTGTTCTCGCGGTGAAGAACAAACTTAGACATATTGGCATTAAGAATAGGACCAGTTTTTGTGTGTGGCCGAGGCGTGGGTGGGCGGTATGGGTGTGTGTGGCCGCCCACGCCCCGGCCCATGCTTGCACCTTCAGTACTACAATTATGGTCAACAGTTTCTTTGTTGTCAGTTAAATGAGTAACTTTGTATTTGAGTCACAGCACTAGAACCATTAAGCTCCACCCACATTGACAGCTGCCCCGCCCCGCCCCGCCACCCCCCAGGGCACGCCGGGCCGGGGGGGAGGCGGGGGGTGGGACGTGGCCCTTTCCAAAAACCCTTTTTTTTTTTTTTAAGAATCATTTTTGTTTTTTATATATATACTTCTTTTTTTTTTTTTTTTTTTAATAACCTCACCGCTAAAGTTTGTGTGTTTGTCTTGTTTATTTATTTGTTGGGTTTAAATTAACTTTTTACAACATTCTCTCTCTCTCTCTCTCTAACACATACACACTCTCTCTCTCTCTCTCTCTCTCTCTCTCACTCTTTCTCTCTTTTGAAGATAATCATTTTGTCAACTTGTCTCTATTCCTCTGTTTTATTCTCACTGGCTGTGTGTACGCGTGTGTGTGTGTGTACATGGGAGTGCAAGCTGGTGTGTGTACGTGTGTGTGTACGTGTGCTTGGAGCTACAATCAGTCTTTTAAGGCAAGTGTCATCAATTAATATACACACAGGGCAGCATGGGGGGTGGGGGGGGCCGGGGAGAGGTCACTGGGGAATAAATGAGGCTGGGGTGGGATATGGGGGGTGGGGGTGGCGGTGGTGTGGAGAAGACTGACCTCAGGGCATGGACGAGACGTTATCTTACCCTGGGCGGTGACGGCATGACCTGGCTTGACCCGGCTTTGACCTTTGACCCTTGACCCTTCTAGATGGACTCGGAGGTCAGCAGTCCATCGGGGAGGTAAGGCTTGAGTGAGGAGGGTGTGGTGCGGTGCTGCTCCCCGCCGTCACTGATGCTGCTCGTCCCCCACAGCGACGAGCCCACCACGCCGCTGTTCCCCCACAGGTTAGATGCGCTGCCCCCGTTCCCCCAGGAGTCCACCTTGCCCCCAGAGGATGGCTGGGAGGTGGGGGTGGAGCCGCGCCCCGATGCCCCCCAGCTGGAGGAGTTGCTGGGGGCGGGGGTGGGCGGGGCGGTCTGGCCTTGGTGTGGCGGCTGGCCCATCACCTGCTTCACGTCTGTGTCACTGGCGAACTCGGCCAAAATTGTTGTGTTGCTCAAAAGACAGTTGTTGAGGTTCCCCTGGGCCTGTGTTGAGGGAAGATTGGGTGTGTTAATGCGTTTTGTGGTATTTTGTTCGGTTTTTTGGTATTTTGTTCTGTTTTATGGTATTTTGTTCTGTTTTATGGTATTTTGTTCTGTTTTTTGGTATTTTGTTCTGTTTTTTTGGTATTTTGTTGTGTTTTATGGTATTCAGTTCTGTTTTATGGCATTTTGTTGTGTTTTATGGTATTTAGTTGTTTTATGGTATTTTGTTGTGTTTTATGGTATTTTGTTGTGTTTTACGGCATTTTGTTCTGTCTTGTGTAGGAATAAACCAGGATTTCTCATGTGATGGGGGAAAATAGTGTGTTTTGGATAACTTAAGGCATTGTAAGTTATTGGGACAGTCAAGAACATTACATTATAGACAAGATAATACAAGTGTGTGTGTCTGTGTGTGTGTGTGTGTGTGTGTGTGTGTGTGTGTGTGTGTGTGTGTGTGTGCGCTCACCTTGGCAGCCTCCTCTCGCGAACCATAGTTGACGAGAGCAAATCCATGATTGAGAGACAAGTGGAAGTTGACCAGAGGGCCGTGTTGCATGCATAGCGTCTTCAGAGTAGAACCATCAATCTGCACAGAGACAGACAGACAGACAGAGGAACATTAATTACACACATAATAATCATATATAAACATGTTTCAATTAAGTTACATTTAAATTCAGGTAAGTGTTAGTGTTAGTGTGAGTGTGTTAGTGAGTGAGTGAGTGTGTACCTGTGGGGTGAGGTTCTTGAGGACGAGCCATGTGGAGGGCGGCTGGCTGTTGGTCCACGCCCCCGAGGGTGCGACGGCCGCCGCGGTGTGTAAGGCACTGTTTTGGGGATTGTGGTGCTGATCGCCGGACCAGGAGGTGGAGCGGCTCAGGGCGGCACCCCACGCTCCACTGCCGCTGCTGCTGCCGCCGCCGCCGCCCACCACGCCGCTCTTGAGGACGCTGCCGGCAATGAGGCCCGGTGGGGGACCCCTCAGCTTGTTCCCCGGGGCGCCCCACAGCTCCGAGGCAAGAGTGGTGCTGCCGTCGTGGCCGCCCTCACTCCACCCAGACCCGGCCTTGCTGCCGCCGCCGCTGCCCAGCTTGCTGTCCCTGCGGTGAAGGACACGTCACGTCACGTCACGTCACGCTACACAAACGTACACACACGCGAACATACGCATAGACAGAAAGATGGACAGGAAAAAGAGAAATATATTAGATAGATAGATGTAAACACACTCACTCTCTCTCTCTCTCTCCTCCCAGACACCAAAGTAAGCAGAGAACACTCAAAACACATAACACTCAAATAATACCCCTCGAAAACCTCAAAACACACACAAACACTCAAAAAGCATCCTCCAAAAACTCAACACATTAAAGAAAACCTTGAAAAACTCAAAACACACACAAAAACCCCCACAAAACCCAGAAAACACAAAAAAACCCTAGAAAAACTCAAAAATACACACAAACACCCAAAAAACTCCCTAGAAAGACTCAAAACCCCCACAAAACCCTCAAAACTCACAGAAAAACCCAAACACACACATACACACACAAAAAACACAAAAACACACAAAATCCTTTCAAAACCCCAAAATACCCCTCCACACACCTATCCCAACCCACAAAACCCCTTCAAAATCTCTAGAAAACCCCAAATAACCCCACAAACACCCCCATCCACCCAATACCTCCCAAAATAACCCCTTCAAAACCCCTAAAAAAAAACAAATAACCCACAAAACCCCCAAATAACCCCACTCCAACCCCACCCCAACCCCACCCCACACTTACACAGACAGCGGTGAGTTAGCAGTGTGGTGTCCCGGGCCAGGGTTGAAACTCCACGTGTTAGAGGAGAGAGAGAGTGATGGAAGGTGGCTGGTCATGTCAGACACTGTGTTGGTGGTGGGTGTCTTGTTGATAGAGGACAGCAGCTCCGAGTCTTTGATGTTCACAGACAGGGGTGAACGGGTGACTGAGCCGGGGGTGATGTTGGGGTCGTCCTCGATGTTCCTCATCTATAGGGTGGGGGGTGAAATTAGGTTAGGTTTTGTGTTTTTGTTTTTTTTATTTTGTTTCTTGTTTGGGGGGGTTAAAATTAGGTTAGGTTTTGTGTTTTTGTTTTTTTCTTTCGTTTCTTGCTTTTTTGGGGGTTATTTCTTGTGGGGGTTAAAAATTAGGTTAGGTTAGGTTAGGTTTTGTGTGATTTTTACCTTTTCTATCGTTTCTTGTTCTTTTTCTTTGTTCTTTCTTGGGGGGATAAAAATTAGGTTAGGTTTTGTATTATTTTTGTTTTTTTTCTTTCGTTTCTTGTTTTTTTTTGTTGTTCTTTCTTAGGGGTGTTAAAAATTTAGGTTAGGTTAGGTTACATTTTGTATTATTCTTATTTTTTCTTTCATTTCTTGCTCTTTTTCTTTGTTCTTTCTTGTTGGGGTTAAAATTACGTTAGGTTAGGTTAAACTGGGGGTCATCCTAGAAACACCTCATCCATAGAACTCAAAATTAGGTTAAGATTTCACTATTTCAAACCACACAGATAAAAAAACACAGGAAAAAAAATTGAAAAACAGAAAAAAAATTGAAAAAACCACAATAAACACCAAATAAATAATAATAATAAACAAACACAAACAAACACAAACAAACGTACCAGCCAAGGCTTTCCAGGTTCGAAGGGCTTAATATCCAGGCCGTAGGAGCCGGACACGTTGGCTTGGGAGGTGGGTGCCCACTGGGAAGTATCCATATTAGGCACCCCCTTGTCCACCACACCACTGGGGCTGTTCTCGCTGGCTACGGTGTTCGTCTCAGGCCAGCCCGACTCTGAGGTGCGGTTCAGGGACCAGGTACTGTGGGGGGGAGCGTTAGGTTAGGTTAGGTGAGAGAGAGAGAGAGACAGGGAGGGAGAGAATTGTGTGTTTTGGGGTGTTTTTTGTGTGTTTTTGGGGGTAGGAGGCGTTAGGTTAGGTTTGGTGGGAGAGAGAGAGAGAGGGAGGGAGAGATAATGTGTGTTTTGGGGGTGTTTTTGTGTGGTATGGGGGTAGGAGGCATTAGGTTAGATTATTGTAGGTGGGAGAGAGAAAGAACGAGAAAGGGAAAAAAAAAACACAGTATAATTTAAGAGTATTAGTGTGTTTTGAGAATATTTCCAACCCATAGCCCCAAAAAACACAAACACACACACATACAAAAAAACTCAGTATATTTTAAGTGTATCAGTGCGTTTTGAGATATATTTCCACCCATAGCCCCAAAAAACACAAACACACACACATACAAAAAAAAAAAAAAAAAAAAAAAAAAAAAAAAAACAGTATATTTTAAGTGTTTTAGTGCGTTTTGAGATAAATTTCCACCTATAGCCCCCATACCTGCTTGAAGTTCCGAGGAGGGGGGTGAGGTTAGGGGAGGGGTGGGACTGCTGCATGCTGGGCTTCCCGGGGGCTCCTGGGGTGCGGACAAAATCATCGTCGTTGGGAGAGGGAAGCTTCCAGTGCTGGTGAAGACGGCTGCCAGTCTATGGGGCATCAGAAATTAGGTTAGGTTATGTTCATTTATTTTATTTATTGTTTATTTATTTATTTATTGTGGTGAGCTCAGTAACATTACTAATCCATAAAAACACACTCGAAAAAAACCCAATAACATCATCAGAACCCTAAAAACACTGTGAAACTTAAAAACGTACCCAAAAAACCCCAATAACCATCACTAAAACCACAAAAACACCCTCAAAAACCCCAACAACACTACTAAACCCCCATAACATCATTACACCCCAAAAAACACCCTTGAAAAACCCAAATAACACTACACCCCCAAAAACACCCTAAAAAACCCCAAAACCACCCTTGAAAACCCCAAATAACACTACACCCCCAAGAACACCCTAAAAACCCCCAAAAAACCCTCAAAAAACCCCCCTTCCCACCCCACCAACCCTCCGCCCCAACCCACACCACCACCGTAACCTACCCCAGCACTGACAGCGGCAGCAGCGGCGGCGGCGGCGGGGTTGTCGCCGACGGAGAGTTGATTAAAGCCGCTGTAAAGTTGATCTGGAAGACTGGGCTTGGTGAAGAAATCTTGGGTTCCGGGAGGTCCTGCGGCAGAGATGTGTGGGTGGAGCTGCTGGTGCTGCTGCTGCTGCTTCACGTACAGTGCCTGCTGGGCCGCTATCTGGTTCTGTGGGGGGGGGAGGTTAGGTTAGGTTAGGTTAGGTTAGGTGTATTAGAGTGTATTGTTTTGTTTTGTTTTTTTGTTTTGTGGTGTTTTTATGTGTGTGTGTGTGTATTTTTCTTCCTTTTTTATGAGTTTTTGGGTGTTTTGTAACTGTGTGTGGAGTGAAACATCTTCGCTTTGAATTTTTCCCTCCTCCTCTTTTTATTCTTCCTTCTCCTCCCCCTCCTCCTTCTTTTATCATTCTTTCTCCTCCTCTTCATCCTTCTCCTTTTCCTTTCTCTCTCTCTCTCTCTCTCTTTCCTTCATCCTCATTTACACACACACATTCTCTCTCCCTCTCTTTTAATATATTTTCTGCTTACTTTTGTCTGTTTTGCGTTTTTTTAATGTTCTTTTCATTTCTTATTATTGTTCTTTTTCTTGTTTCTTCTATTATTATTATTTTTCAACCTACCTGCAAATTCTGTATCACAACAACTAGGTAAATATATACACAAACACACACACATACACACACACTCTCTCTCTCTTTCTCTCCCTCTAACCACCCCACCCTCCCTCTCTCTCTCTAGTCACCCCACACACCTTCTCTCTCTCTCTCTAACCACCCCACACACCCTCCCCCTCCCTCCAGCCTCCCCACCCCAAGACCTACCTGCAAGTTCTGAATCTGCTGCTTGGTCTTGGTGATGTTGATATTAAGCTGCAGCAGGGTGGTGGAGGAGTTCTTATTGAGGTGCGCGTGGGCCTGGCACAGCGCTTGTTGCTGCGAGAACTTCTGCAGCACGTTGATGTGGTTCAGCATGTGGTTCAGCAGGACGAGGGTGGTGGGGGCCAAGGGCTGGTTCAAGATCTGGGGGTTGAGGTAGCCTGCCTGCACTGCCGTTTGGATGTGCTGCATTAAAGCGCGAACGTGGGGTGCGTTGCCTGACCCGCCCTGTTTGGGGTTACGTTAGGTTAGGTTAGGTTTGGTTTGGTTTGGTTTGGTTTGGGGTGTGGGGAATTGTTGGGGTTTTTTGTTGTTTTTGTGGGGATTATTTGGGTTTTTTGTTGTTTTAGTGGGGAATAATGGTTTTTTGTTGTTTTGGTGGGGAATATTGGGGTTTTTGTTGTTTTGGTGGGAAATGTTCGGTTTTTTGTTGTTTTGGTGTGGAATATTGTTTTTTCATTGTTTTGGTGTGAAATATTGTTTTTTTCATTGTTTTGGTGTAAATGTTGGGTTTTTTCGTTGTTTTGGTGTGGAAATGTTGTTTTTTTGTTGTTTTGGTGTGAAAATATTGTTTTTTTTTCATTGTTTTGGTATAGAATATTGTTTTTTCGTTGTTTTGGTGTGAAATATTGTGTTTTTTCATATTTTAGTGTGGAAATATGCATTGAAAGTATTACATATGGATAAAAAGTTGGATAAAAATTGAACTCTATAAAAACAACTGCAAATGAGCAAAAAAGAGCAAAAAATACAGAAATACAACAAATTGAATAGAAAAAACAAAATATTTATACAAAAAAATCAATAAAATATGGGAAAATACGAAAAAAAACACAAACAAAAAAAACAAAATCCACAAAAAAACAAACACAAACAAAACAAACAGAAAGAAGCAGAAAAACACCAAAAAAGACACACAAAAAATACAACACACACAAAAAAACACAAAAATCAAACACAAAAACACAAAAACAAAACACAAAACAAAAAAACAAAACAAAAAAACACAAAAACACAAAAAGCACAAAAACAAAAAAAACAAACACCAAAACACAAAAACAAAAAAAAAACAGAAAAAAACGCAGAAAAACACAAAAACACAAAAACACAAAAACAAACACAAAAACACAAAAACAAACATAAAAAACATAAAAAATAATAAAAAATGCAGAAAAACACCAAAAAACACACGGAAAAACACGACACACACACACACACACACACACACACACAGACCTGCGAAGGGAAGGCCAGGTGGTGGGGGCCGGGCGGGAACCTCTGGAAGTTGGGGTTATTGATATCAAACGGAGCGTGTTCGTCCAGACCACTCCTCCACCCCTCGCTGCCGCCGCCGCCGCCGCCACCTCCGCCGCGGTTGCCCAGTTCCATCAGCGAGTCGTCCAGGGCCATGTTGTTGTTCCTGAGGGCCGCTTCTATATCCTCCTTCTGCCGAGCGGGAAAAATAATACAAAAAAAAACGTCAATTCATTATTTCGCGTTTTTTTTTACGTTTTTTTTCCTTAACCTGTTTTTTTTTTCATTTTGAGGGTTTTTTGGGGGTGGTTTCTTTCACCTTTTTGTGTTTTGGTTTATGGGTGTGTTTTTTGGGGTTTTTGAGGGTGTTTTTTGTGGGTGTTGGGGTGGTATTGAGGGGTTTTCAAGGGTTTTTTTTGTGGTTTTAGGGGTTATCAAGGGTGTTTTTTGTACTTTTAAGGGTGTTTTTGTACTCTTAGGGATTTTCAAGGGGGCTTTTGTACTTTTAAGGGTTTTCAAGGGTGTTTGGGGGGTTTCTATGGTATTATTGGAGGTTTTCAAGAGAGTGTTTGTAATTTTGGGGGTTTTCAAAGGTGTTTTTGTAATTTTAGGGGATTTCAACGTTGTTTTTGTATCTGTACTGAAGTTATTGGGGTTTTCAAGGGTGTTTTTGTAGTTTTGGGGGTTTTCAAGGGTGTCTTTGAAGTTTTAGGGGTTTTCAAGGGTGTTTTTGTAGTTGTACTGATGTTATTGGGGTTTTCAAGGGTGTTTTTGTAATTTTAGGGATTTTCAAGGGTGTTTTGGGGGTTTCTAAGGTGTCAATGGGGTTTTCAAGGGGGTTTTTGTGGGTGTACTAACGTTAATGAGGTTCACAAGGGTGTTTTGGGGGTAGTGGTGGTGTTATTGGGGTTTTGAAGGGTGTTTTCAGGGTGGCATTGATAGATTAACATTGTACAGTGGGGGTTTGAAGTGTATTTACATATTGTTCAAGCATTTCAAACCCTGTAATAAAGGTTAACTGCTATTTACACAAGCACTGAGGGTACAAAATAGGAAAATATACGCTACGTTTAGGAAAAAAAACACCCCAAAAATGCTAAAAAAAATGTATCTTGAAAAAAACGAACCCTCACTGTTTATTTTTGGTGTTTTTTTGAGTGGTAAATGCAAAAAAAAAAAAAACAGGTAGAAAGAATTTGAACAGTGTAAAATTCAAAAAATAAAAAAAATAATAAATGAATAAAAATTGTGTGTGTGTGTGTGTGTGTGTGTGCGTGTGTGTGTGTCACCCTGCCCCCCCCCCTTTCCCCCCATCAAATGTAAACAAACAAGCCACGCCACACCTCATCCACCTCTGGTTAAAAAGACGCAGGTTGTTAAGGGTGTTTTTACTGGAGAAACGCTCTTTGAAAAGGCTCTACTTGAAGTAACGCGGGTTTTTAAGGTTATATTGGCAGATTAACATTATTATTGTTATTATCATTACATTAAAAGAAGAAACGCTCTCTTAAAAGGCTCTATTTAAAATGACGTGGGTTTTTAAGGGTGTTTTTACTGAAGAAACACTCTATGAAAAGGCTCTAGTTGAAGTGACGCGGGTTTTTAAGGGTGTTTTTAAGGTTATATTGACAGATTAACAGCATTTCTACATTGTTAACATGAGAAACACTCTTTTAAAAGGCTCTAGTTGAAGTGACGCGGGTTTTTAAGGGTGTTTTTAAGGTTTTATTGACAGATTAACAAGATTTCTACATTATCAACAGGAGAAACCCAGTCAAACCTCCATAAACCTCCACAAATCTCACTTCACCCCAAAAAAACGTGGAATTGACTTGAAAAAAAGGAAGTTTCGCATAAAAATGTGTTTATATCGTAGAAAAAAGATGGCGAGAATACTAAAACTTTTGGAATTGATTGAAAGGTTATGAAAAAATAGGTATTGGTGATTGTTACATTGTGGAAAGAAGTTAGTGAGTGAATGATAGTGGGAAAATAAATTAGTATTGAAAAAGTAGAGTAGAAAATTGATGATAAAAGGATTAAAATTTCAGGAAACGCTTGAAATATTATGAAAGAAAGACTGGTGAACGCTACATTGTGGTAAAAAAAAGTACTGGTGATCGCTATAATGTGGAAGGAAATTTGTGAATGAATAAAAGTGAAAAGAAATGAGTTTATTAGTGAAATATTACTAGAAAATGATGATAAAATGATTAAAACTTCAGGAAAAGCATTGAAAAGTTATGAAAAAATGATAAATGAACACTACAATGTGGAAGTAAGTTTGTGAATGATTGATAGTGAAAACAAATGAGTTTATTAGTGAAATATTGGAAGAAAATGATGATAAAGGATTAAAACTTCAGGAAAAGCATTGAAAAGTTATGAAAAAATGATAAATGAACACTATAATGTGAAAGGAAGTTAGTGAGTGAATGATAGTGAAATAAAAATGAGGTTATTAGCGAAATATTACTAGAAAATGATGAAAAAAGGATTAAAACTTCAGGAAAAGTATTGAAAGATTATGAAAAAATGATAATTGAACACTATAATGTGGAATGAGGTCAGTGAGTGAATGATAGTGAAAAAAATGAGTTTATTAGTGAAATATTACTAGAAAATTATGATAAAAATATTAAAACTTCAGGAAAAGCATTGAAAAGTTATGAAAAAATTATTAATGAATGTTACAATGTGAAAGGAAATTTGTGAGTGATGAAGTGAAAAGAAATGAATTTGTAGTGAAAAATGCTTAAATTCATGGCAAAAACGCAAGACGAGAAGTAAATATGAGGAAAAAACGTAAAAAAAGCGTAAATTTTTTTGGTTTTAGCCGAGGAAAAACTTGAGTTACACTTTACTGAAGGAAAAAGAGACAAGATAATTACATAGACAAAAAAGAAAGGAAAAAAGTCATAAAAATCCCGTTGAAATAAAGTACAACAATATGACGGACTGAACACACACGCACACACGCACACGTACACACACAGCAACAAAACCATCACCCCCCCAAAACACACACACACACAAAAGCACCCAATAACAAAAAAAAAACACGAAAAACACACATACACGCACACACAAACGCACAAACCGTAAGAAGACCACCTGTAAAAATGAAAGCGAGAGAGAGAGAGAAAAACACAGACAAAAAATATAAAAATAAAAAGAGAGAGAGAGAGAGAGATAGAGAACAAGAAAACCACTGTAGATTCACCCAATAAGACCAGTACTTATACATATCCTCTTCCTTGTTAAGTCAATGTAGAGAAGCATGGAAAAATGAAAAAAGATTTATTACTAACCTAAGATTTTCAAAAGTGGGGGAGGAGGGGTGTGACAGGTGTGTGTAAGTTAAGCAGAGTGAGGGAAGGTAAAAGTGTATCTCAACTGGGACACATTTTTTCACGTTTTTTAATGGTTTTTTGGGTTTTCTATGGTTTCAGGGACTGCCGCGGGGGTTGAAATGGTACAGAGTGTGGCCGGTAATGTTGTCACCTCCACACACCCTTCCTAATGGCAATAAAAGTGACTAATTGTACCAAAACTTAAGGTAGAAATGTGTCACCCAGTAGTAGTAGTAGTAGTAGTGAAGGGGTTAAAATAGTACAGAGTGTGGCCGGTAATGTTGTCACCTCCACACACCCTTCCTAATGGCAATAAAAGTGACTAATTGTACCAAAACTTAAGGTAGAAATGTG
>JAHFWG010000360.1:63914-77612 GCA_020233015.1 Callinectes sapidus | reverse complement strand
GATTAATTATGCTTTTTTTGGTGTTTTAAATATATAATGACCTAAAACAACAAAAAACGCAGTAAAGCAATACAATAAAACACACTTTTTACACCCAAACACAACAAATTATTAGGTGTTTTTTTATAAATATCTTAAAAAAACACACAAACCCACTTTTTATCACACAAACAAGACAAATTATAGAAATCAGTCTTTTTAAGTGTTTTTTTTACATGATTACCTTAAAGAAAAACACGGAAAAAACACAAAACAGATCAAATATAATAAAACGCACTTTTTTCCACCCAAACAAGACAAACTGTTGGAAGAAATCCGTTTTTTTAATATTTTCTCATATAATCACCTTAAAAAAACACCACAAAACACGCATTATTAACCCAAACAAGCTAAATCATACAAAGATTAGCCGTTTTTCTGGTGTTTTTCTACAATTCACCTTAAAAAAAACACACAAACACACAATAAAACACGGCATATCACCACCCAAACGCTGAGACACCCAACAGTGAGAGCCCCAAACGTTTTAAACAGAGTGGCGTTTGTTTTTTAATATTTGCCTTTTTCAAACACCAAAAACAAACGACAATATGAAATACATCAATAAAAACAGGCTTATATATCTTTTTAAATGCCCCAAACAGCCTTATATGGCCTTAGTTTGCAGCTGTGTGTGTGTGTGTGTGTGTGTGTGTGTGTGTGTGTGTGTGTGTGTGTGTGTGTGTGTGTGTGTGTGTGGTAAAGTTAGGTTAGGTTAGGTTAGGTATGGTAAGGTTAGGATAGGTTAGGTTAGGTTAGGTTAGGTTAGGTTATATGCATGTGTGTGTGTGCATGTATTAATGTGTATTTGTGTGTGCGTATGTGTTGTTTATCTGTGTGTGCGTATGTGTTGTTCATCTGTGTGTGTGTGTGTATGGATGCCTTTTCCAGCGTGTGTGCGTGTGCATGTGCATGTGTGTGTGTGTGTGTGTGTGTGTGTGTGTGTGTGTGTGTGTGTGTGTAAATTTATCTGTGTTTACATATAAGAGTATCTCTGTGTGTGTTTGTGTGCGTATGAATATCTGGGTGTGCGTTACGTGTTTATGTGTGTATGCGTATATATGTGTGTGTGTTTATGTGTGTGAGCGTATATATATATATGTGAATGTGTATATGTGTGTGCGTTTATGTGTGTATGCGTTTATATGTGTCTATGTGTATGTTTATGTGTGCTTTTATGTATGTTTATGTAAGTGTGCGTTTATATGTGTAGGTGTTTATGTGTGTATGCGTTTATATACGTGTGTTTATATATGTGCGTTTAAGTGTGTGCGTTTAAGTGTATGTGCGTTTAAGTGTGTGTATGTGTGTGCGTTTAAGAGTGTTTATGTGTGTGTGTAGAGTCTCACCTTATATCCCATCTCCAGTAGGGTACGAAATTGCTTGCTGTTGCTGATAATTTCTTTGGAAACAGCCTTAGGGATCTGGCAACAAAAACAACAACAACTACGTATTACACTGTGACAAGGGAAGGCTCAGTGGTCCTAACAGCAGTAGTAGTAGTAGTAGTAGTAGTAGTAGTAGTAGTAGTAGTAGTAGTAGTAGTGGTGGGAAAAGGTAATATTCTTAAAACTCTTAAAATCAACAAAAATTTAAGGATTGTGATAGTGGTAGTTGTAGTAGTAGAAGTAGTAGAAATAGTAGTTGTAGTAGTAGTAGTAGTAGTAATAGTAGCCTGACTCTTAAAAATAAATAAATAAATGAAATAAATCAGGTAATAGTAGTTGTAGTAGTAAAAGAAGAAGTAGTAGTAGTAGTAGTAGTAGTAGTAGTAGTAGTAGTAGTAGTAGTAGTAGTAGTAGTAGTAGTAACCTAACCTTAAAAAAATAATAAATAAATAAAACGTGTGTGTATGTGTCTGTGCGTTTGTGTGCGTATATGTGTGTGTGTGTGCGTGTGTGCGTGTGTGTGTGTGTGTGTCATGTGTACAAATGTGTGGCCCAGGAAAGGTGGCAGATCAACAAACAAACAAACAAACAAACCTAATTCATTGCAAGATCTTGAGATGAAAAAAAATATTGGCATTTTTAATCAATATTCTTGGCTCAGAGAGAGAGAGAGAGAGAGAGAGAGAGAGAGAGAGAGAGAGAGAGAGAGAGAGAGACGTACTATTATTGAAAAGGCTCCAGTGCAAGTTAACAATGTCCTCAAGGGTGTTTTAAAGTGTGTTTTTTCTCTAATTTCAAGTGCGTTTGGATCAGTTTGGAGTGCGTACGTTTGTTTTCTGTTTTTTTAAGTGTTTTTAGGTGTTTGATAAATGTTTCTTGGTTTTTTTTTGTCTTTTTACAGTTACGTTTGTTTGCCGTTTGTCTTAATTACTTTTTTGTGTTTTTTTTGTGTTTTAATGGTTTTTTGTTTAATGTGTTGTTTTTTTCATGTTTTTTAGGTGTTTTTCTTGTGTTTGATTTATTTTGGTGTCAACTCAAGTGTTTTTTGTGTATTTTTAGGCGTTTTTATGCATTTTCAGTGTTTTTTTAAGCAAGTTGTTCTTTGAAGTGTTTTATTTGTGAATTTCATGTTTTTTGTGTTTTTTCTAACTCTTTTCAATGTTGTTTGTGAGTTTCAGCTGAAAAAAAAACACCCTTGAGAGCTTTAATTACAATAAAAACAAAAAACAATTACATCTTGAAATCCAAACACTTTAAAAATCCAAACATTTAAAAAAAAAAACATGAAAAAAAAACAACACAATAACAATAACAATAACAAAAAAACATAAAAAAGCAAATAAACCCATTTTCTGCCGTTTTTTTCAACACAAGAGCCAAGAAATAAAAAAAACGCACTTCCAAACACAGCACGTTTCTCCCTCAAACAGACAGACAGACAGACAGACAGACAGACATGCACTCACCCCCCCCCCTGCCCCGCCCCGCCCCGCCCCGTCCCGCCCCACACTAACCATGCAAGCAGTACAGTATGTCAGCCACCCCAGACCTGCTACACATGCACTGAGAGAGAGAGAGAGAGAGAGAGAGAGAGAGAGAGAGAGAGAGAGAGAGAGAGAGAGAGAGAGAGAGAGAGAGAGAGAGAGAGAGAGTGAGAGTGAGAGAGAGAGAGCCAATAAGCATACAGACAAGCAATGTTTTTTTTCCCCACATCAAACGCAGCTAAGCTTTTGAGAGAGAGAGAGAGAGAGAGAGAGAGAGAGAGAGAGAGAGAGAGAGAGAGAGAGAGAGAGAGAGAGAGAGAGAGAGGAGAGCATATATATAAATTAACGATATTATCTCTTTTAGTTTGCATTCTCTCTCTCTTTCTCTCTCTCTCATTCACACACACACACACACACACACACACACACACACACACACACATTTCAATCACCCTACAAACACACACACTCTCTCTCTCTCACACACACACACACACTCTCTCTCTCTCTCTCTCTCTCACACACACACACACACACACACACACACACGTACTAAGCTAATGCAAAAAAAAACAAAAACAAACGCATTTCCTTCATTACCTGCCGCAGAAAACACCAAAATACAGATGGCGTCGCAAAACACAAACGTAAACAAACGCACGGCCTTCCCGCGATAAAATGGGGTGTTTTTTTTAGGGGGGGCCAAGGGGGGGGTATTTGGGGGGTGTTTGGGGGGGTTAAGGTTGGCTAGTTAAGTGTTGATATAAGTAACGCTAACCCCTATAAGAAAAATACCTAAAAAAAACACCATAAAAGCCACAAATTTCAAGCGAGAGCAAAAAAAACGGCAATAAAACGTGAAAAAACACCCCAAAAATCAAACTTTAAAGCGACAGAAGCAAACGAGAGAGAGAGAGAGAGAGAGAGAGAGAGAGAGAGAGAGAGAGAGGAAAGGGCAGCCATACACACAGACACACAGACAGACAAACAAACGGACAAACAAACGCAAGGCAAGTGACCCCCCCCCAGACCCCCCATCTCAACATAGACCTAGAAAGCAAAGCCTAAAAAAATATATATATCTCATAAGCTTCAGTCTAGCAAAGAATTTTTAATAGGCCTATAGAAACAGATATTCTTAAGTGTGTTTATTTTTCTGAGAGGAATTTGTAGTCTTAAAAAACCATGTTAACCTGTACTAAGTGGTGTTGTAGTTGTCATCACCAGTATATTTTAAAAAGGTGATGACAAAATGACTTAAAAACAACACCACCATTTTCAGGAAGTTAAGATTTTTTTTAAGACATATTTCTAGTCTTAAAAACCATCTTAACCTGTACTAAGTGGTGTTGTAGTTGTCATCACCAATATATTTTTAGAAAGGTGATGACAAAATGACTTAAAAAAACACAACACCATTTTTAGGAAGTTAAGATTTTTTTTAAGACATATTTGTAGTCTTAAAAACCATCTTAACCTGTACTAATAAGTGGTGTTGTAGTTGTCATCACCAATATATTTTTAAAAGGTGATGACAAAATGACTTAAAAATACAACACCATTTTCAGGAAGTTAAGACTTTTTTTAAGACATATTCGTAAGTCTTCAAAAAACCATCTTAACCTGAACAAAACCGGTGTTGCAATTCAAATCAACACCACTGCAACACCAAATACTAAGTTAAGACAGAACAAGACTAAAAAAGAACCAATCCAAGAAAAAACAAACACAAACTTAAGAAAAACCTGTTCATACAAACCCTAAAATTCACAAAAGACAGAAAAACGCGAGAGAGAGAAAACGAGAGATAGAGATAGAAATAGAGATAGAGATAGAGATAGAGAGACAAACTTACACCGAATGAGAAGTGGGACTCGGGAATGAGTGATTTGGGCGTTCGAATATCAAGCAGAGGTGTATAACCGCCCATCTGTAATATTAAAACCATTATCTGTCGGTCATTAACTCCTAAACACCCCATTAACACTGTACCTCGCGTTTTGGGGCCCACCGATGTACTAATCTTTCTCTTTTTAGTGCTGCCGTGTCGCGGGTAATGTGTTAATCCCCAGGTAAGTCTGTTTTGAGCCCCTGCTAAGTATTTCTTCTAAGTCTCATTAGTCTGTTAAGTAAAAGGGATTCTAATGTGTGTTAATGGTGTTGTTTTGTGGTGGTGTAGCCTGGTAAGTGTGTTTTATCCCCTGCTTAAGTGTGTTTTATCCCCTGCTAAGTGTGTTTTAATTCCCTGCTAAGTGTGTTTTATTCCCTGCTAAGTGTGTTTTAACTCCCTGCTAAGTATGTAAACCCCTGCCAAGTCTGTAACTCCCTGCCAAGTCTATTTTAATCCCTGCTAAGTGTTTTGACCCCTCCTAAATCTATTTTAACCCCTGCTAAGTCTATGAACCCCTGGCAAGGCTGTTAACCCCTTCTAAGTTTGTTACATCCCCTGCTAAGTGTGTTTTGTCCCCTGCCAAGTCACTTCATCCCCTGCCAAGTCTGTTCATCCCCTTCTAAGTGTGTTTTGTCCCCTGCCAAGCCTCTGTGTATAACCTGCAGCCTCTGTCAACATTGAGTCTAACAGGGTGTAGGGTATAACTGGTCCTCTGCAACATTAACAGCATTATCTATACACCCTGCCTAGCCCCTGCCACACCTCTGCTAAGCTTGCTCAAACCCTGCCAAGTAACTGCGATAAATACTTCTTAATATTTATCCTAACTTATAATATTCTAATCAAACACTTAACTTGCCATAAACATATATTTTTTAATGCTAATGGTAATCTTCTATGTTAACTAATTCAAACTAACCTAAAAAGTATCATATTTTTCTAAGCCTAATACTAACCTAACCTAATCTAGCAATAAACACATTTTTTTTTTTAATGGTATTCTAAATTCACACTAACTTAACCTAACCTAATATAATCACATTTCTGAGTGGTAATAGTAACCTAACAAAATATTCCTCTTTTTTTTCATCACTAACATTGACCTATAACAAATCACATCAACCAAACCATTTTTAGAGACAGAAAAAGCAAAGACAGATCATTAAAATACAAGAAAACAAACACACACACGTACACACACACACACACACACACACACACATACACACACACATGTACGCATAATCTCACTTCCCTGCGGTCTATATTAAGTCGTTCTTAACTCTGTATCTTTTATCTTAAGACATATTTCAAATCTTAACATTAATCTTAACCTCCTGAAATGGGCATTGTACTTAAGTCATTGTCTCATTAGCAGCTTTAAGTTTACTGCTGAGATAATGACTTAAAACATATCTATTTCAAGAAGTTAACATTAATTCTAACCCCTTCAGTACTGGGACACATTTTTATCATTTTTGGGTGTGATTAGACGCTTTTATTGATATTACTAAGGGTGTATGGAGGTGACAACATTAATGGCATGAATCTGTACTGTTTTAAACCCCCAAAGAAGTGTCTGAAGCTGAACAAAACCCACAAAAACAACAATAATAAGTAACAAAACACATTCCCAGTACTGAAGGAGTTAAGACGAGAAATATACCACAGAAAAACATACAAAACGAATGTGTTAATATAGAAATAAACAGATTCAAACCCCAAAAAACTGTAAGACTGAACCACTAACACACGCACGCACACGCACACACACACGCACACACGTACACACACACAGAGTAAAAGGATCAAGAACGTGCAAAATAACCCTTCCAGTCTTCCCTATGAGAGGAAAGGCAAGAAGGACACAGCAAGCCGTCATAAGAAGCAGCGTTCCCCCCCCCCCGCGAGATATCTGGGCTTGTACAACACCACACAACACCACCACAACACCCCCACACCACTCCTACACCAGCTGCACATCACCCCTTCTTCACAGTACCAGCACCACTACCAAGAGAGGCTAAAAATGCTGGTTTCAAATGCTGTTCTTACTTTTCTGAGTCGTTTTGTGTGTTTTGGTGGGGTTTAAGGGTTTTTTGAGTGTGTTTGTGTTTTGAGTGCGTTTTTTTAGGTATGAGAGGTTTTTTGAGTGTTTTTTGTGGGTTTAACTGTTTTGAGTGTGTTTTTGAAGGTGCAAGTAGTTTTTTTGAGTGCGTTTTCAGTTTATGGGGAAATTTGTAAGTTTTTTTGAGTTTTTTTTGTGGTTTTGTGTTTTTTTTAAGGGTATTTAGAGAGACTCCTGTTATTATCTTTTAAGGACAAGTGTTAGGTGAAGGAATGTTTTAACACTGTTAGAGGGAAAAACACTCGTGAAAACCAGTTATCAAATACAGTCGTGGTGAGAGAGAGAGAGAGAGAGAGAGAGAGAGAGAGAGAGAGAGAGAGAGAGAGAGAGAGAGAGAGAGAGAGAGAGAGAGAGAGAGGGGGGGTTAAGTGGTGCTGGTACAATAAAACCCATGCAAAGAAGGTTCATATATAATAAAAAGGGACAAGTGTTAGCATCCTACATCCTGTGCTGCTCTGCTCACCACCGCCACCACCACCACCACCACCACCACCTGTCCTGCCACTGCCTCCCTAACACAACACACTACACATGCACTACTCAAGCGACAAGGCCACTGTGCACCCACCACGGCCCGGCCCTCAGTGTGGCCCCCCCCACCCCACGGCCAGCAGGGAGAGGGAGAGGGGCAGCAGCAGCAGCAGCAGCAGCAGCAGTAGCGTCAGCCCTCACCCAGCCTGGAGTGTTTGGTGGGTGAGGTGGTGACAACACTGCCATGCTGTGGTGGTGCTGCTGCTGCTGCTGCTGCAGGGACGCCTGTGTGGTGTGGTGTGGTGTGGTGATGTGGTGTGTGGTGTGTGGTGTGGTGTGGTGGGTTGTCAGGTAACAAGTGGAGAAAACAGTGTGTGTGTGTGCGTGTGTGTGTGTGTGTGTGGTGAGGGTGTCCCTGCAGCAGCAGCAGCAGTGGCCACAGGTGCTGCCCCACACGGCCAGGCCAGCATGCACAGCAGCCGGTGCAGCGTCCCCACGATGGCCCGCCCCGGCCCACCAGGCCTGGCGGCCCGGGCCGGCACAGCCTGCCACTGTAGGCCAGACGGCCACGCCACGCCCCGCGGCACACACGCCGCCGCCGCCGTGCCACACTCACCTTGTTGTGGTGGGTCCAGCCCGGCTGCAGGTCCATCTCTGGCTCGGCCCAGCCAATGGGGCCGCCGGGGCCGCCGGTGGGCGTCTTGGGCTTGGTGCCCCAGGAGGGCGGGGTGATGGGCTGCTCTCCCCACCCGCCGGACTTGGGCTCCTCCATCCACATGCCGCTGCTGCTGTCGTGGGGAGAGGCACTCCAGCTGCCGTTGCGACGCAGGCACCCCTCACTGCAGGGAGAGAGAGAGAGAGAGAGAGACAGAGAGAGAGAGAGAGAGAGAGAGAGAGAGAGAGAGAGAGAGAGGGGGGGGGTGAGTGGTGAACACAACACAATACAACACACTATACATAATTCACCCCTACAACACTTCCCCCCAACACCCACACCCACCCTCCCCCCAACACCCACACAGCCACACAGCCACACAGCGAGACACTTACTTTTGTCCCCAGCGTTGGTCTGGTCTGATGCTGGCATGGACCGGGGGGCCTGGCATGCGTCCCTGCTGAGGGCCGGGCATGCCGGGGCGGCCCATCATGTTGGGCGTGGGCATGTCCTTCCAGCGGGACACGTTGGGCTGCTGCTGCGGGTTGCCCCACACTGCGGTGCCGTCGTCCCGCCGCTGCGAGGGCGGCGAGGGCTCCTCCCACCCGCTGGGGCCGCTGGGGCCGCTGGGCTTCATGTCCTTGGGGCCGTTCCACTGGGTGGGGCCGCTGGGGCCGCCCGGGGGGACGCCGTGTGTCAGGCCGCCGTGGGGGCCGGTGTGTGGGCCGCCGTGTGGCCCCGTGTGTGGCCCGCCGTGTGGGCCGGAGTGTGGGCCACCATGGGGGCCGCCGTGTGGACCGTTGTGTGGGCCGCCGTGAGGGCCATTGTGGGGGCCGGAGTGTGGCCCCGAGTGTGAGCCGGTGTGTGGGCCGCTGTGTGGGCCAGAGTGTGGGCCGCTGTGGGGGCCGGGGTGGGGGCCGCTGTGTGGGCCGGAGTGGCCCACGTGAGGGGCTGGCTTGTGGGGGCCGCCGGGGCCCCAGTCGCTGGCGGGGTTCTCGATGGCCGAACGCTGTGGGCCGTGATCACCCCAGCCACTGGAGCCGCTGCCGCCGCCGCTGCTGCCGCCACCACCGCTGCCGCCGCCGCTGCCGGTGGTCCAGTCGATGTTCTTCTTAGGCGGGCCGGAGCCTGAGCCGCCGCCGCCGCCGCCACCGCCACCACTGCCCCACATGTTGGGGTTGGCGGGGTTTGCGGCAGCAGCGGTGGTGGCCCAGTGTGGGTTGCCCGCCGGGACGCCGGTCCAGACGTTGGAGGAGTCTGCGGCGTCGTCGTCCTCCCCCCAGGTGCCGCCGTAGTTGGTGTTGGGGGTGTGGCCCCAGGGGGCCTGCTGTGCCTTGGGGGGCGCCACCCCGCCGTTACGCAGGTTGTTCTCCCACAGGTCGCAGCCGTTGTTCACGTTCAGCTTGAAGTGCGGCGCGGTGGCGGTGGAGGCGGCGGCGGCGGCGTCCTTGGGAGGCTCTGGGCTGCTGGGCAGGTCCCAGGCGGTGTCCTGGTTGACGTTCTCGCCGCCCCACCCCTCGCTGCTCAGCAGGGCCTCGCGGATGCTCTGCAGCTGCTGCTCCATGTGCCGCTTCTGTGCGTCCCCGGACCCCGACCCGCCCCCGCCCCCGCCCCCCCCGCTGCCGCCCCCCAGACCCTTGCCGGCGGCCTGTGCCCACGTGTTGTTCCCGCCGCCGCCGCTGCTGCCGCCGCCGCCCTGCTGGCCCTGCTGTTGTGCCGAAGGGCCACCTTGTTGGCCGCCGCCGCCGCCGCCGCCTTGGGCGTTCTGCTGCCCAGCGGGAGACCCCGGCTGCTGGCCCGGGCCGCCGCTCTGCTGGGCGGGCTTGAGACTGTTGCCCTGGGCGGGGGAAGTGTTGGGTGCTCCCCCGCCCCGGTTGGGGCCGCCCCCCCACTGGCCCTGGGAGGTGGACTGGCCGCTCCCCGAGCCGCCCCAGCTGGCCGTCTGGGTGGCCGAGCCGCCCCAGCCGTTGGCCGCGCTCTCCCCTCCCCCGGCCAGCCCCAGCCCGAGGGGAATGCCCCACTGGTTGACCCGCACCGCCCCGCGGGGGAAGGAAGCAAAACCAAACTTTCCGGGCCGGCCGGCCGCCCGGGGCGTGGATGAAGTAGGAAATGAAGCGTATTGGTTGCAGGTTGCACTTGGGTGGGTCCGGCCGGGGCTGGCCTGGCCGGGCTCCCGGTTAAAGCTTGGGCCGTTACCCTGGAGGTGGCCAGTGGCGGAGGTGTTGGCCATTGAGCCAGGAATGTTGAGACTGGCCTGTGCGGGCGAGTGTGCGGCCGCCGCCGCCGCCGGGGGGGCCGCCCCGGGGGCCCCGGGGACAGTGGTCGAGGACGGACGGCTGGGCCCCGGGAGCCGGGGCTGCTCCCCCCCGGCGGGGCGGCAGCCCGGCGGCACGGAGCTGAATATCACAGACAAAGACTTGGCGGGGCAGCGGGGCAGCGGGGGGTCAGCTCCGGCCCCCCATCCCCCGCCACAACCCACCGGGGACTCCGGCGGGGGGGCTTCTCCTCCACTAGCTGCCTGCCCCCCGCCCTCACCGCCACCACTGCTGCCGCTGCTGCCGCCGCCGCTGCTGCTGCTGCTGCTGCTGCTGCTGTGGTCCGCCTCCCCTTCACTTTGTGCTTCACACACCATGCCAACCGTCTCCACGGCCTGAAACACAACAACAACAACAACAACATCAATAACAACAACACCACTCTCAACACACACACACCTTATATCATCATTGGTCACAACACCACCACCACACAACACACCAGCACAGCACAATACTCACTGTAGAGGACTCAGGCACTTTCTTGGTAGGAAACTCAGGATTTGGCAAGTTTGTGACCTCACAGGCCAGGCGTGCTTCACAGAGGGACTCCATCTCAACGCACAACTCACCACCTACACAACACTGAGAGACAGAGGGGGGGAGAGAGTAAGAGGGAGAGAGACAGAGAGACAGACAGAGAGAGAGAGAGAGAGAGAGAGAGAGGTAAATATTCAAGTCTCATCTTCTCAAACACTTCTGTACTTCACCTCCTCTTCTTCAAAAAGTTTTATTTCAATTGACACAAGTTTTTTTTAAGGTGCTTTTAACCCCTTCAGTAGTGGGAGGTAATTTTTCCTATTTATTCAGCTTATTTGTGACTATTCTATACCTTCAGAAACTCCTGTGTGGGTTGAAATAGTACAGAATGTGGCCATTAATGTTGTCACCTCCACACACCCTTCCTAATGGCAATAAAAGCATCTAATCACACCAAAAAATAAATAAATAACTAAAAATACATCCCAGTACTGAAGAGGATTAAAGTTCTAGAGACAAATTAACAATATTTCTACATTATCAACCCCAAAACATACTTGAAAACCCCACAATATTACAAATTACAATATTAACACCCCTCCAAAAAACAAAATATAAAAGAATAACGTGTGTGTGTGTGTGTGTGTGTGTGTGTGTGTGTATGTGTGTGTGTATGTGTGTGTGTGTGTGTGTGTGTGTGTGCGTCTTACCTTGACTAAAAGAGAGAAGGCCTCTGCGTCCAAGCTCCCTGAAGAAGAAACACAATATGGACTGTCCGAGTAAGCTTCTATGCACTCTTTGGCTGAAAATGCATAGAAGAGAAGATCTGCACCGACACGAGACGAGCCGAGACGAGACAGAGAGAAAGAGAAAGAAAGAAAGAAGAAAGAGTTAAAATCAAGTAAAATAAAGCTTAATTTGTATATATTCATTAAAAAACACCACCAAAATATTGATTAATGCTTAGTTTGTATATGTTCATTAAAATAACACCAGAATATTGATTAATCGTGGAAAAATCGAATAATAAGTTAAATCACAGGAAAATAAAGGGTAGTTTGTATATATTCATTAAAAAACAACACCGAAATATTGATTAACGCTTAGTTTGTATATATTCATTAAAATACAACACCGAAATATTGATTAAGGTGGAAAAATCAAATAATAAGTTAAATTACGGCAAAATAAAGGTTAATTTGTATATATTCATTAAAAAACACCACCGAAATATTGATTAACGCTGTGTTTGTATATGTTCATTAAAAAACAGCATCGAAATATTGATTAATGGTGGAAAAATCGAATAATAAGTTAAATTACAGTAATTTAAAGGTTAGTTTTGTATATATTCATTAAAAACAACAGCAAAATATTGATTAACGGTGGAAAAAATCAAATAATAAGGAAAATAGACATAAAAATGGGAATATTAAATGTATCGCAACGTAACTTAATGTAAAAATCAATGAAAATTTTAATAAAACATTCAAAATAGATGAATAATATAAAAAAATGTAGATAATAATAATAATAATAATGATAAAATAATAATAAACTGAACACAAACAAACAGGAAAACAAAGTAAAAACAGGAAAAAAAGGCAAAATATTGGAAAAAACAATAAACAAAGGAAAAAAATAAAGGAAAACAAACAAAAAAGCAAAAAATGAATACAAATAACGAAAAAACAAAAACGTAACAAAAGAAAGACCAAAAATAAAATAGATAACTAACAAAAGAAATAAAAAAATAACAAAAGAAAGACAAAAATATAGATAACTAACAAAAGAACTAAAAAAATAAATAAAAGAATACAATAACACACTAAATAAACAAATAAATAAAAGAATACAATAACAAAAAAAATAAATAAATAAATAAAAGAATACAATAACACAATAAACAAATAGACAAATAAAAAGAATAATAAGGTAAACGACACAAAAAAAATATAAATAAATAAATAAAAGAATACAATAACACAATAAATAAACAAATAAATAAAATAGACAAATAAAATAAAAAATAGATAGAATAGATAAATAGAATAAATAAATAGACAAATAAAAGAATAATAAGGTAAACGACACAAAAAAATAAAAAAATAAATAAAAGAATACAAAAACACAATAAACAAATAAATAGACAAATAAAAATAAATAATAAGGTAAACGACACACAAAAGCCACTCACCTCCTGAACTTGGTACCGAAAAAGCATCTTGGCACGAGAGAATTAGGTTTGGATCACATGTGGGTTTGGAATTATCTGCGGAAAAACAAAGAAATATTCAGTTGCATTAGCCCGAAACACAATTAAACTCTATTTTTTATTTATATATTTTTCAGTCATAAACGTAACGAAATGTGGAGTTTTTTTAAAGGGTTATAAACGAAACGAATATTTAAACGAGAAATTAAGTATATTAGATATTTTTTTTGTGTTTCAGTCATAAACGCAACGAAAAATGGAGGTTTTTTTGAAGGATTATAGACGAAACGAACACTTAAACGAAGAATAATAATAAGAAGAAGAAGACGAAGAGGAAGAAGAAGAGGAGGAAGAAGAAGAAGAAAAAGAAGAAAAAGAAGAAGAAGAAGAAGAAAGAGAAGAAGAAGAAAAAGAAGAAAAAGGAGAAGAAGAAGAAGAGGAAGAAGAAGAGGAGGAAGAAGAAGAAGAAGGAGAAGAAGAAGAGGAGGAGGAGGAGGAAAAAATAGCAAAGGAGGAAGGAAAAAGATTAATTTGTGTGAAGTAAACAAAGACAACTCTCTCTCACTCTCTCTCTCTCACTCTCTCTCTCTCTCTCTCACTCACTCTCTCTCTCTCTCTCTCACTCTCTCTAG
>JAHFWG010000360.1:56663-58221 GCA_020233015.1 Callinectes sapidus | reverse complement strand
CTCTCTCTCTCTCTCTCTCTCTCTCTCTCTCTCTCTCTCTCTCTCTCTCTCTCTCTCTTAGTTTTACAAGATAGTACGTTTCATACCACGTTGGCAAGAATGTTTCCTCCACCACCCTCTATTCTTTCCTCCACATCTCCCTCCACAAGTCACCCCCTCACTCCTCCACCTACACGGACCTCCCTCAGTGTTTCCTCCACCTGTCCTCCACTCTTGACTATCCCCACAACCCTTCCTTGATAGTTAAAATAGTCGTTTTTGTAAGATAGTTCCCCTGTGCCTCTGTGTCAGCTGGCCACCTCCCTGACAGCAAGGTTCGAGGCACTAACTTGGCCCTATCCCCTTCCCCCCACACACATAAATGGGTCTATGTACTTATAATATACCTTTTTTCTATAATATTAACCTATCCTAACCTAATTTAACCTAATATACACCCCCACAACACACATACACACATATATAGCTCCTTCCTTCCCCATTGCAAACTAAAATACCATCTATGTACCCTTGTGACATAGAAATGATGGCACTACAAGCAAAAAGAGCCGCAAAACAGTGCCATAACCCCCAATTCTGATACATTTATATACAGTACACTTAATATAATGCCTTTTTTTTACATTAGTCCCCCCCACAACACCACTACAAGCAGCAGGATCAAGATTTACCACCATCACCACCACCATCATCACCACCAGCATCACCACCACCACCTCCTCAACGTAAACAAGCGAGGGAGACGCTAACTCCCCTTACATTTCCTCACATTTTGACCCTTTTCTCTTCCCCTTTGGAGGATCCCCGGCCCTTGAGGCGCGGGGGACATTGTGAGGAGACAGTAGCACCACCACCACCACCAAAATGGGGCGGCGCAGCATTAATACAACGAAAAGTGGAAAATATATGAACCCCACAGACCAGGCCAGTAAGTAGACACACACAGAGAGAGAGAGAAAGATAGAGATAGAGAAAGACAGAGAATAAAAGAAAGAGAGAGAGAGAGAATGGTAAAAAAATAAAGGATATAACATGATTAGACTACTACTATTACTATCATTGCAGGAAAAGAGGCCAGGAAGAGGGAATTGAAGAAGAACAAGAAGCAAAGACAGATGGTCCGAGCCGCGGTTCTGAAGGGGAAGGATCCGTCGCAGATTATAATGGAGATGGAGAAAATTGATAACATGGGTAAGATTTGTGTGTCTGTGTGTCTGTGGGTTAGTATGGGGTTGATAAGTGTTGTTTTATTCATTGTCATTGTTGTTTGAGTTGTTTCTAATGTTTT
This sequence comes from Callinectes sapidus, assembly GCA_020233015.1. Lineage (NCBI taxonomy): Eukaryota > Metazoa > Arthropoda > Malacostraca > Decapoda > Portunidae > Callinectes > Callinectes sapidus. Next base: position 56,933 of record JAHFWG010000360.1, on the reverse strand, counting down.
CTAGTGGTGTTTTTTTTTGGATTAATTAGTATTTGTGATGGTCAAGCAGTTTTTCTTTAGTATATAGTAATTATGGGTTAAAATGATGGATAATTGTAGTGTAGGTGGATAATTATTGAGTTTATTCATTGTTGTCATTATTTTGGGTTGTTGTCATGGTTTTAATGGTGAAACATTGCAATAAACTAATAATTATGATGAAAACACAATTAATTTCTTTATTTCTTAGCAATAAATGCCAAAAAATCAATAACGAACGAACGAAAGTAA
>JAHFWG010000360.1:44163-51663 GCA_020233015.1 Callinectes sapidus | reverse complement strand
AAATAAGGAATAGAAGAGGAGGAGGAGAAAGAGATGGAAGAGAAAGAGGAGGAGGATGAAGAAGAGAAAAAAGGAAGAGGAAAAGAAAGAAGGAAGAGGAAGATAAAAAGAAGGAAGAGGAAGATAAAAAGGAGGAAGAGGAAGTGGAAGATAAAAAGAAGGAAGAGGAAGATAAAAAGAAGGACGAAGAAGAGAAAGAAAAGGAGGAAAAGAAAAAGAAAAAAAGGAGGAGAAGGAGGAGGAGAATACAGTATAGAGGAAGAGAGAAACTACCATTAATATCACTGAAAGAAGAAGAACAAGAACAACAACAAAATACCACACAAAAAAACACACCCCAAAACCCCAACAGACCAAAAAATTAACACAAACACACACACACACATAACCCTCCCCCCACACCCCACCACCCAAAAAACAATGACCTTTGACCCCTGACCTGGTACTTGACCCCGCCGCGTTTGACCGGGACAAGCTGAAGTACTGGTCTCCCGTTTTCTACAGCTTGGTGGAAGATTTGAAGGGGGTCACACACAATGGCTTCTTTCTCCTCTTCCGTTTGTGCCTCATTCCTTCGCTGTAGCTGTATGCGTTTGACCTCCTGGAACGCCTGCAGGGTCAAGGGGTCAAGGGAGGTCAGGTCATTTGTGGGGTCATATGAGGGATTTTTGGTTGACTCTTGCACTAAAAGGTTGGACAGAGTAATGGTGAGAGATTGATAATATTGGTTGACTCTTGCATTACAGAGGTGGACAGAATAGTGGTGAGAGATTGATGGTACTGGTTGACTCTTGCATTAGGGAGGTGGACAGAATATTGGTGAGAGACTAATAATACTGTTTCACTCTTGCATTAGGAACAAGGATACTTTACCTTCTCAATAAGCTCTCTTGCTAAAGGCTTATTTCCAGTCTTCATAATGTGATTGGTAAATTTTCTGTAAAAACGAGAGAGAGAAAGTGTTAGATTAGGTTAGTCTCACACTCTCTCTCTCTCTCTCTCTGTTTAGAAGTTCATATTTCAATCTTTTTCCCTTCCTTCCTTCCTTCCTCCTCTTCATCCTAATTCTTCTTCTTCCTCTTCCTCCTCTTTTTTCCTTCCTCTTCTTTTTCCTCCTCCTCCTCCTACTCATCTCCTTCCTCCTCTTCCTACTCATCTTCCTCCTCTTCTGCATCCCTGTTCTTCCTCCTCCTTTTCTTCCAGTCACACACACACACACACACACACACACACACCAATACCCAATACAAACAAGCTCAAACACACTCAATATGCAACAACACACACCTTACAAGCGGGTCATGGAACACAGAGCTGGTATGAGTGTTGTAGGCCGCCCTTATAGGCTGAAATTCTAACTTTTTGGTCTCCCCGCTGTCCTCCATCTCTTGTAACTTGTCAGGGAGGTACACGGGTTTGACATAGGCCGGGGGGTATTGGCTGTACCTGGCTGCCCCTGTTACCTGGCTCCTGGGGGTTAAAATTAGGTTAGGATACGTCAGAATGGTTAAATTAGTCATTGTGTTTATATTAATGGGGGTTTTGTTAGTGATTTTCGGGGTTTAATGGGTTTATTTCATTGTTTTATCTTAGAGCGCATCACCTCCTCACAAAGACACATTAGCCGCCGCCCCCCACACACACTTATAAAACACCTAAAAAATCACATAAATACTGTAACCACCACAATGCCACTTTGCACATATATTCATTAATGCCATAGGTCTTACCAGGCACCATTCACTGCCCGCCATAATCGCCAGGGGGTGTGGAAATCATTAAATAAGACACGCATACCAGTGGCCATAGCGCGCCTCAGCCTCTTCCTCTTGTGGCCACTTACTCAATCTCGATCTTCAGTGGAAATGTCTTGAAATTGAGTTTTTTGTTATATAATTGGTGTTTTTATGTGGGATTTATGGAGGAAAGATTGTAATAAGGGGGGAATTAACTATATTTAACCCTTAATCCCTCCCCCTCCCTCTCTATCTCTCAAAATCTTAGTAATCTTTCATCCTCATCTCAAGAATCAGCTGTTTCATAACCCCTTCAGTACTGGGACGCGTTTTTCCATGTTATTTCAGCTTATTTGTGGCTTTTATGCAGCTTCATCATATGTGGGGGGTGAAGAAGGGATTGAAATAGTACAGACTCAGGCCATTAATCTTTCTGAGTGGGTTATCACAGCATCCACAGCCTTCACAGCATCCAGACTTCACAGCCACAGAAACTAGCAAAAGAACAGCATTCACAGCTTCCGCATCCTCCACAGCCATAAAAAGCAACAAAACAGCCTTCACAGCAGCATAAAACAGCATTCACAGCCTCCAAAGCAACATAGAACAGCATTCACAGCCCCCACAGCCACAGAACATAGCATTAATGATAGTTTAATAAGGGAAGCTGCAAGAGGCTATTAGATTTATTTATGGCAGTCTTTAAGTGAATATCTATGCCCATTTCCACCTATTATCTACATTAATAAACCTATCTAATATTCTTTTCAAATTTCCCATTGTCTGAACACCATACACCACCTGTCTACCTGTCTTACCACCATACACCAGCTGTCTACACACCACACATCACCTGTCTCCATATCACACACCATCTGTCTCAACACTACACACCACACACCAGCTGTCTAAACATCATACACCACCTGTCTCAACACCCATACACCACCTGTACACACCCCACACCACCATACACCCTTGTCATTCACCAGCTGTCACTTTTTTTTCCTTTTTTTCATTGAATATATAAGGAACAGGAGGGAAAAGGGGAATTCTGAAGGTAGATTAACAATATTCCTGCATTATTAAAAGAGAGAAGGGAGAAAAATGAAGTTATGAAGGTGGATTAACAATATTTAGGCATTAATGAAGATAGAAGGAAGAAATAGGAACTTAAGAAGGTGGATTAACAATATTTAGGCATTAATAAAGGACAGAAGGAAGGAAAAGAAGTTATGGAGGTAGATTAACAATATTTCTGCATTAATAAAGGAAGAAAGCAGAAAAAATGAAGTTAATGACACATATTAACAACATTTCTGCATTAACTGGGGCAAAAAAAGACAAATAAATAAATAAAAGAATATAAAAGAGAGAGAAGGCAGGAAAACCATTGGAGTTTGTACTGGGACCCGTGAAAGAATAAAGAAAGATAATTAAATCCATACTAGCTTTTAATACAACCTGGTCAGACAATACATCAAATAATAACGCCGTCTTTGGGAATTATTGTTGATTATGTATGACTGATGTGTAATTCAAACTCAGTGAAGAAATACAGTTAATATCTGAGTATGTATACTTAAGCAGTTAAGTTCTATATAGGAATACTGACATAAGGTAAAATATCAGAGGGAAAAAGAGATATATTATAAAGTTGATTGGCTACAAATATTGACATGGAAACTCACTAAAATGTCAAAAATCTTAAAAAAAACGTCAGATTCTCAAAAAACGTGTTCAAATTCACAAAAAAACATTAGAATTCAGACAATCAATGTGAAAAACAGTGATAAATCAATATAAATCAAACAAATGAATAAGATAATGGAAAAAACACACAAAAAATAAAAATAAAATGCATAAAAATGAAAGAAAAATAAACTACACGATATCAAGACAATAAATGACCCGCAAAAAACAGATCAATATAAACTAAAAAAAAAATAATAATAATAAACAAATAAAAACACATAAAACAAGATAAAAAAATAAAAGGAGGAAAAAACTGAATTAGAATGAAAAAATTTAACAAGATCTTATACAAAAATTTCTCAAAAGGTCGTGTTGATACAAAAATACTTTCGGAACATCAAAAAACTTTAATCTTCCTTTATATATTTGAAAGGTAAACAATTCATAGGCCTATTAAAGACAGCGGAAGAGAAGAAGAGGAGAAAGACACACAAATATATTCCTCTCTCTCCCTCTTCTTCCTCCTCCTCTTCCTTATCTTCTTTTTCTTCCTCCTCCTCCTCCTCATCTTCTTTCTTTTATTGTGTATTTATGATTTTTAGGCCTATAAAAGTATGCTTATGGAAAAATATGTACCTGTCTTCATATTATCAAACACTTCATAACATTTAAAAATATAAAGAGAAAGAAAAATGTAACTTCAGAATTCCAAATATGTTTACTTCTAATATAATGATGAAAATGAACCTTAATCACCTTAAAAAAAATAACACACACATTTTAATTCCTCAATATCCACAAAATATATATGTAAAAATTTGTATTATCTCAAATTAGGAATGTTTCAAAATATAACTGATTGAAATTTCCTCTTTCCAAATAAAAAGATTCCTTGATAAAGAAAAAAACTTGAAAACTCTTTAAGAATGCATGAACTTCAAATAAAAAGAGAAAAAAAGGAAGAAGAAAATGGAAAAAAAGGTGAAGAAAGAGAAAAAGAGAAGGAAAAGAGAAAAGAAAAAAATGGAGAGAAAACTTGACAATTACCTCTCTTTCTAAGCACAAAAAGTAACAAAAAACTGAAAAATTCTTGAAAAACACACAAAAAGGAGAAAGAGAGAAAAAAACCTTGCAAATAAAACATAAACAATAACAGAATTAACACCATCACTTCTAAACCATTCCCAAACTTAAGTAGGAACGGGAAACTTCATAACTTGAGCTATCCTAACCTAACCTAACCTAACTGATACCCTAACCTAACCTAGACTAACTTACATCCTAACCTAACGTCACCATATATGAAAGACCATAAGGCAATTTGATATAACTCAAAATTCACAAAAAAAAAATAAACAAATGAATAGATAAAAAAATAATAAAAATCAATTAATCTCACATCATAATCCAGCATATACGGTTAATTGCACACTTTTTCCTAACTTAAGGCACCAATTTCAACTATAACTCCTAACTTAACTAGAAATGCACATTCAAACACTCCTAACCTGATCTACATTGAGCAATACCAACAGAAAAAGCTTCTCTAACTTAACCTAACCTACTTTTAACACTCCTAACTTGTCAAAATTCACTAAAAATATTAACTTTGCCATCTATAATATCAATTTGAAGGAAAATAAGTTTTTAACACCCTATACTTCACTAAAAACACCCCTAACCTAACTTAAACATCCCTAAATACCCTAAAAGAAACCCTAACTAAGAGAAAAACAGTTTAAACCACTAACATCTAACCTCAGCATCCCTAAATGACCCTAAACAACCCTAACCTAACCTAACCTAACCTAACCTAACCTGACGTACCCCAAACTAAGCAGGAATGCCAGTGGTAATCTCACTCTCAATACCGCAGTGATCAGAGCCGCGCAGAATCTTAAAGAGGCCATTATCACCCCAGTCGGTGTTCCAGGAGTTAGCGCAGAGCCAGTATGGGGTTCCGTTCTCCTCGCCCCACCCCAGAACCCTGATGGCGTGCCCCCCGAGAGGCAGGCCGTGGCGGTGCTTGTAAACCCCAGACTTGTAGTGGAGGAAATCAACGTACACGGTGAATGCCCCCTCCACTGGCCCGTTGGTCATGATTTCCTGCATTATCTGATGTTCGTCCTTGGGGATGCTGTAGGCCTTAGCCCCGTGGTGGAGGTCGTCCATGTAGGAGGCTGTGTAGGACGCCTCGCACTGCTTGACGCATTTTGGGGTACGGCCGCCCTCAGCACACTTCGGACGGGGCCCCTTGACGTGGTGTTCGCAGGGGGCAATCTCGTAAGGCTGACACCCCTGGCTGGAGTTGAAGGCCCCGCCCGACACCAGCCCAGTCGTCACCCAGTACTTGAAGGCTGACCCCGGGAAACCTCCATTGCAGCCAAACCCGCAGATGTGACAGCAGGACAGCAGGTTTTCAGAGGAGAAGTGGAAGTTTTGTTGGCCGTTGCTGTGGATGCAGACTCGATCGCTCATCACCTCCACCGCACCAAATGCCTGTGGTAGGGAAGGGTACGTTAGGTTAGGTTAGGTTAGGGTACATTAGGTTAGGGTACGTTAGGTTAGGGTACGTTAGGTTAGGGTACATTAGGTTAGGTTAAAAGTATCAGAAGGAAAGGTTTGGTTAGGTTACTAAGTTAAAAGTAGTTAGAAGGAAAGGTTAGGTTAGATTAGGTTAGGAAGAAAGTACTTACAAGGAAATGCTTCAAGATTTCTTTGTTAGGTTAGTTCTGCATGCAAAATTGGACTCAAATTCACTGATAGACATACAAACACACTCAAACATACTCATGGATACTCAAATACACTCAAAACACAAACAAACACCCCCTAATCACCCAAAACACACACAAACGCACCCCAGACAATCACAAACACTCAAACACCCACAAATACCTCTCAAACACCCCCATACACACTCAAACACACTCAAACACACCCCCAAACATACATAAACCCACTCAAACACCCCCAATCACACCCAAACCCACCCAAACACACACACACTCACCCAGCAAGACCCGCACGAGCCCTGGTCCCGAATTTCACGAATGGTGGGGCAGTGGGGCCAGGCAGCGCGCGAATCAAACTCCTTAGGCAGAGTGGCAGGGTCGACGGAGTGAACCAGGGGCCTCGGCAGGTGTTGCTTGGAGTCAGGATGAACCCCCATCAGTTTCTCTATGTAGGTCATTGGGAGGTTCTCGTTGAAGTTCCTCCCGGCCTGGAAAGTAGTGAAGGAGGGTGTTATGGGGTTGGTCTGCTGCTGCTTGGCTTTCCTTTGTATTCCTTTCCTTTGTATGAGATTAGGTTAGGTTAGGATGTTAATAAATGCAAAAAAAATAGAATAATGTTAAAAAAATAGTATAAATAATAATATAATGGTAATAATATAAAATAATATAAAAAAAAGATAAATATATACACAAAAAAACAACAATGACAAAAGCACTAACAGAGTTTAATAGTAGTAATAGAAAAAAATGAATAAATAAACAAAAAAAAACAACAAAAATTCTAAGTACACAATAAAAATACGAGAAAAACAAAAAACAAAAAACAGAAATACACCCTAACAATAATAGAGAAAACAAAAAAAAACACACACACACAAACAAACAAACAAACAAACGCACAAACCTTCCAAGTTGACTCTTCGCTCTGCAACATTTCAATAAACTTGTCCGAGAGAGCATAATCGGACCTCCCTGCCGCCGCCGCCGCCATCACCACCACCACCGCCGCCACCACAGCCAGCCGCGCCATCCTGCGTCCCTCCTCGCTGTGAACTTTGACCTGAGATAAGATAGGCCAGGTCAGGAAGGTCAGGTCAAATTTTAATGTGTTTATTTCCTTATCATTTTTGTTATTGTTGATGATAATTTGATGACCTTTAACCTCAGATGAGATAGTTTGGGTAGGTCAGGTCAGGTTAGGCTAAATTACAATATATTTTTCGATTATTATATTTTTTTTTACTTATTTTTGCTGTTAATTTGACCTCTGACCTGAGATAAGAAAGTTTAGGTCAGAGTACATAACGTTACATTTTCCATTACAATTCTTTTTC
>JAHFWG010000360.1:36373-38242 GCA_020233015.1 Callinectes sapidus | reverse complement strand
CGTTTTTTTTTGGGGGGGCGGGGGGTTTCCTGTTTTTTTTTGTTTATTGGGGGGTGTTCTTGTTTTTGTTTTTGTTTTTTGGGGTTTTTTTTCCTCTTGTTTTTCTTTTTTTTGGGGGGTTTTTCCTCTTGTTTTTCTTTTTTTTTTTGGGGGGGCAGTGTTGATAATGACCCTAATCTAACTTAACATGCAGGTCATATATAATATTTTTTCCTAACCCTAACCCAAAGACATTTTTTCCCAATAATAATACCTTTTAAAGACCAAAACTACAATGGGCTTTATTTTGCTTTATTTTTGTTACCCTTGGCTGCCTTCCTACATAAAAAAAAAACAAAGAAAACTATAATATTTTTTTCCCTAACCTAACCTAACCTAACCTAATTAATTTTCTCGCAGCCGCCCGAGGTGAAATGTGAGACGCGGCTTTGGCACCCCAACATCAGCGAGGAGGGAGAAATTTGCCTCTCCCTCCTGCGACAGAACTCCATTGACGGTTTAGGGTGGGCACCGACGCGCAGACTCAAGGATGTGGTGTGGGGGCTTAGCAGTTTGTTTATGGTGCGTTTGTTTGTGCGTTTATTTTTGTGTGTGTTTGTTTGTGTGTGTGTGTGTGTTTATTTCAATAGTTTTACCCTTTTTTTGTTGTTTTTTTCTCTTTTTAGCTCTCTTTCTATTGGTGCGTTTGTGTGTGTGTGTTTGTTTGCATTTGTGTGTGTTTCTGTGGTTTATTTCAATGTTTTTACCCTTTTTTTGTTGTTTTTTCTCTTTTTAGCTTTCTTTCTATTGGTGCATTTGTGTGTGTGTGTTTGTTTGTGTATTTGTTTGCATTTGTGTGTGTGTGTGTGTGTTTGTTTTATTTCAATATTTTTACCTTTTTTTTTTGTTTTGTTTTTCTCCTTTTAGCTGTTTTTTTTCTATTTTTTTCTTTTTTAGTTACCTCTGTCTCTCTCTCTCTTTCATTTTTATCTTTGTTTTGTTTTAATGTGTGAAAGAGAGAGAGTGTGTGTGTGTATGTGTGGTTTATTTCAATATTTTTACCCTTTTTTTCTCTCTCTCTTTAGCTCTTTTTTTCTATTTTTTCTCTTTTCTTAGCTCTCTCTCTTTCTCTCAGTTTTCTCTTTCTCTTCCTCTTCCTCCTTTTATTCTCTCTCTCTCTCTCATTTTTATCTTTGTTTTGTTTTAATGTGTGAAAGAGATAGAGAGAGAGACTATGATGATTCTCTCTCTCTCTCTGTCTCTTTTTTTTCATTCCTCCCTCCCCATTCATAATTCAGATAACAAAAAAAACCCCAATATTTTCCTAACCTAACCTAACCCATTCATAATTCAGATAACACAAAAAACCCCAATATTTTCCTAACCTAACCTAATGTAACCTAACCTAACCCATTCATAATTCAAATAACACAAAAAAACCCAATATTTTCCAAACCTAACCTAATGTAACCTAAACTAACCCATTCATAATTCAGATAACACAAAAAAACAACAACCTAACCTAACCTAACCTAATGTAAACAAAAAAAATGTAACCTAACCTAACCTAATGTAAACAAAAACAACCGCAATATTTACCTAACCTAACCTAATGTAACCCAACCTAAACTAACCCATTCATAATTCAAATAACAAAAAAAAAAAAACCTAACCTAATGTAAACAAAAAAAAAAACCCAATATTTACCGAACCTAACCTAACCTAACCTAACCTAATATTTCTCTCCCCCCCTCGGCTGGCAGGACCTTCTGAATTTCGACGACCCGCTGAATATTGAGGCCGCGGAACACTACCAGAGGGACAAGGAGTCATTCAGCAGGAAAGTGAGAGAATACATTGAAAAACACAACAAGCGATGAGAGACACAGA
>JAHFWG010000360.1:26373-31373 GCA_020233015.1 Callinectes sapidus | reverse complement strand
ATAATGTCTTTTTCAATGCATTTTCCTTCCCGCAGATGTTAATAAATAAATAAAAAATAATTAATGTTTTCATAATAATAAGGTTAATTCTTCCCACAATGCAATGAAAGAGTTAACCTTTTAAAAATAAACTGCAGAATATATATATATATATAAAAATGAATTTCTAAACATTGTAATTAATAGTTAAAAATTGAGAACTATTGTTATTATTATTGTTGTTATTATTATTGTTGTTGTTGTTGTTGTTGTTATCTAGTTTAAGTACGTAAGTTTTGAGTATTTTCTTTAAGTGTGTGTGTATGTGTGTTATTGTTGTTTTTTGTTGTTTAATGTGGTGGTGGTAGTAGTAGTAGTAGTAGTAGTAGTGTATGTGTGTGTAATGCCACTAATAATAACCACAATTAAACAGATTCACAGCCATAATATTGCTAAAAAAAACGTTAAAAATACATAAAATAAAAACAAATATAAAAAAAACACAAAAACAACAACAACAATAATAACAACCATCACAAACCTTACAAAAAAACAAAAACCAACCCTTACCATACAAAAAAGCACCATTATCAAAAAAAAAAAAAAAACCTTAAACCTAAAAAAATATAAACTCACTAATAACCACCAATAATAATAATAATAATAATAATAACCACCATCACAATAACAACACCTCTCTCTCTCTCTCTCTCACACACACACACTAACACACCCCACTCTCTCTCACTTTTTAGTCACTGCATTAGGGTGTGGCCGCGTCCTCCTGCCTGCCGCGGTGAAGGGTACTATGGGGTTGTCGGGGAATTTAATTAAGAGCTTCTGGCCGCAAAAATCTCTCCCTTGCAGTTCTTCCATTGCTTTCCCTGCCGCTGTCTTGTCCGAGAAATTAACAAAACCGCAGTATTTCTCCCGTAGAAGGCGAACGCTGGTGACCTGGCCGTACCTGTGGGGGGGGGGGCAGAAGGGGGTTATGGGGGGTTAGGTTAGGGTTGTGGTTGTGGGGTTGTGGTGTTTTTTTTAGTTTTTTTTAGTTTTTTTATTTAGTTTTTTATGGTTTTTTGGGTTTTTAGGGTGTTTTTTAGGGTGTTTTTGGGTTTATGTGGGTTTTGGAATGAGGGTTTTATTAGGGTTTTTTGGGGTTTATATTGGGTGTTGGAATGAAGGGGTTTTATTAGTTAGGGGTGTGGGGTTGTGGTGTTTTTTTTAGGGTGTTTTAGGGTGTTTTAGGGTTTTTTTTAGGTTTTTTTGGGTTTGTGGGTGTTGGAATTTTTAGGGTTTTTTTAGGGTGTTTTTGGGTTTATATTGGGTGTTGGAATGAGGGTTTTATTAGTTATGGGTGTGGGGTTGTGGTTTTTTTTTTTAGGGTGTTTTTAGGGTGTTTTGGGTTTATATGGCTGTTGGAATGAGGGTTTTTTTTATTAGGGTTAAAGGGTTGTGGTGGTGTTTTAAGGGTGTTTTCTTTAGGGTTTTTAGGGTTTTTTTTTGTGGTTTAGGGTGTTGGAATGTGTTTTTAAGGTTTTTAAGGGTGTTTTTTTTTTGGAGGATAAGGGTTTTATTAAGGTTTGTGTGTTTGTGTTTGTTTTGTATCTCTACACACACATACACACACACACACACAAATGCAACACACTCAAAAAACACACACACCTTCACAAAAAACACACTCAAAAAACACACACACACACACAAATGCAACACACAAAAAAAAAACACACCTTCACAAAAACGCACACATACAAACTCAACACACACAAAAAACACACTCAAAAATCAAAACACTCAAAAATCAACACACACACACACACAAACAAACGCACACACACGTACTTTGAAAACAGCTGGGTCACACTTTTCTCAGTAGCCTGGGGTAGAATATTGCCAATCCAGAGGGAGGTCAGTCCTTCGGGATTCTGCGGACTAAGGTCAGGTCAGATTAGGTTAGGAAATAAAACAGAAAAAATAATAATGTTAAAAAATAAGATAATTGTGTTTTTTATTGTTATTTTTGGGTTCGTTTGGGAGATAAATAGGAAAATTATGTGGTTTTTTATTGTTATTATTAAGTTGAGTTAGGAAATAAAACAGAAAAAATAATAATGTTAAAAAAAATGAGATAATTGTGTTTTTTATTGTTATTTTTGGGTTCGTTTGGGAGATAAAATAGAAAAATAGAAGTGTTTTTTTATTGTTATTGTTAAGTTAAGTCAGGTTAGGTTAGGTTAGGAAATAAAACAGAAAAAATAATAATGTTAAAAAATAAGATAATTGTGTTTTTTATTGTTATTTTTGGGTTCGTTTGGGAGATAAATAGAAAAATAGAACTGTTTTTTTATTGTTATTATTAAGTTAAGTTAGGTCAGGTTAGGTTAGGAAATAAAACAGAAAAAATAATAATGTTAAAAAAAATAAGATAATTGTGTTTTTTATTGTTATTATTATTATTATTAGGTTTGATTGGGAGATAAATAGAAAAATAGAAGTGTTTTTTTATTGTTATTATTAAGTTAAGTTAGGTTAGGTTAGGTTAGGAAATAAACTAGAAAAAATAATAATGTTAAAAAAATATATAATTGTGTTTTTTATTGTTATTTTTGGGTTCGTTTGGGAGATAAATAGAAAAATTATGTGGTTTTTTTAATTGTTATTATTAAGTTGAGTTAGGAAATAAACTAGAAAAAATAATAATGTTAAAAAATAAGATAATTGTGTTTTTTATTGTTATTTTTGGGTTCGTTTGGGAGATAAATAGAAAAATAGAACTGTTTTTTTATTGTTATTATTAAGTTAAGTTAGGTTAGGTTAGGTTAGGAAATAAAACAGAAAAAATAATAATAATGTTAAAAAATAAGATAATTGTGTTTTTTATTGTTATTTTTGGGTTCGTTTGGGAGATAAATAGAAAAATAGAAGTGTTTTTTTATTGTTATTATTAAGTTAAGTTAGGTTAGGTTAGGAAATAAAACAGAAAAAAATAATAATGTTAAAAAAAATAATAATTGTGTTTTTTTAGTTATTATTAGGTTCGTTTGGGAGATAAATAGAAAAATATTGTGTTTTATTATTGTTATTATGAAGTTAAGTTAGATTTGGTTAAGAATATACAAAAGTTACGTTAGATAAAGTTAAAAATGCAATATATACGACAATACAGTTTGCTTACGTTAACTTAGAGAGAATAAAATCAAGTTAAATTAGAAGAAAATAGAAAAAACATTAAAAACACACATACATAAAAAAACACCCTTAACACACATACACACACACAAACACGCACACTACCAATACAAAACGCACACACACGCACACACACACACGCACACACACACACAAACAACAATTCTACAACAAATCTACAACTATTATTATTATCATTAGTAGTAGTAGTAGTAGTAGTAGTAATAAACATTGATATATATGACAGGACATAATTAATCTTACCTGTCTCCTCTAAAGCTATGAAAAGGGGAAGAGAAGGTTGTAAATCCCGTTTTCTATGTGTTTTTTTTAATAGGGGGTGTTTTCTTGTTTTTTTTATATATTTTTAGTGATCTAGTTTTTTTTTTTGGGGGGGAGAGAGGGGGGGGGAAATGTTGTGGGGTTAGGTTAGGTTAGGTTAGGTTCTCTCTCTTTCTTTCTTTCGTTTTTTTTTTGTTCATTAATTCTTTCTCTCTCTCTCTTTCTTTCTTTTTCTTGTTCATTAAATCTTTCTCTCTCTCTCTCTCTAATTATTTCTTTGTGGGGTTAGGTTAGGTTAAATTAGGTTTTCTCTCTCTCTCTCTCTCTTTTTTTTGTTCATTAAATCTTTCTCTCTCTCTCTCTCTCTCTAAATATTTCTTTTTGGGGTTAGTTATATTAAATTAGGTTTTCTCTCTCTCTCTCTTTCTTTTTTTGTTCATTAAGTCTTTTTCTCTTTTTTTTATTCTCTCTGTCTCTCTCTTGCTCACTAAATCTTTCTTTCTCTCTCTCTCTCTCTCTACCTCTTTCTTTCTTTCTCTCTTTCATTAAATCTCTCTCTCTACCTCTCACTTTCATTCTCTCTCTCTCTTTCATTAAATCTTTCTCCCTCTCTCTCTCTCTCTCTCTCTCACTAATACACCCTTTCCCTCTCCCTCCCTCCCTCCCTCCCTCCCTTCCTTCCTCCCATCCTTACTTCATCTTAGCATCCTTCCTCCCTCCTCCTCCTCCTCCTCCTCCTCCTCCTCCTCCCTTGGCAGTCGTTCTTCCTTTGTATTCCTCCTCTTCGTCTGAGTAAAACACTTCTTCAGTACTCTCTTGAAACTGACCGGCCAAGAGGGCATCCAGGGCTGGCTGTGGGGGGGTGGGGGGGAGGGGAGGGGGTGGGGAGGTTAAGGGGAGGGGGTGGGGTGGTTAAGGGGGGGTGGGGAGGTTAATTGGTGGGGTGTGGGGTGGTTGTTGGAGGTTTAGGGGTTAAGGAAAGGAAGGGAAGGAAGGGAAGGGGAGGGAGGGGAAGGAAGGGAGGGGAGGGGAGGGGAGGGGAGGGGAGGGGAGGGGAGAGAGAAGGAAGGGGAGGTTACACAGGGTTTATAATGGTGTTTTAAGGGTGTTTTTGTGTGGTTTTAAGGGTGTTTTTTTAAGTTTTTGTGTATTTGAAGGTGTTTTTAAAGTTTTTTGTGTTTTTAAGGGTGTTTTTTTTGTGTGTGTGTTTTTAAGGGTGTTTTTTGGGGAGGATGAGGAAAAGGAGGAGGAGGAGGAGGAGGAAGAGGAAAAAAGACAAGTTAAATAAATATATATAAACACACACACACACCTCTCTCTCTCTCTCTCTCTTCCTTCTATATATTCCTCATTTATCTCTTATCTTTCTCTATCTTTCAATATATTCCTCATTTATCTTTTATCTTTCTCTATCTCTCTCTCTCTCTCCTTCTTAACTTTAATCTTTCTCTATCTTTCTTTCTTTTACTCTCTCTCTCTCACTCCCTCCTCCTTATCTTTCATCTTTCTCTCTCCTTAACTTTAATCTTTTTCTCTCACCCTCT
>JAHFWG010000305.1:119087-130200 GCA_020233015.1 Callinectes sapidus | reverse complement strand
ATAATAATAATAATAATGGTAAAAGTTTAAACACAAATACAATATATACACACTCTCTCTCTCTCTCTCTCTCTCTCTCTCTCTCTCTCTCTCTCTCTCTCTCTCTCTCACTCACTTGACTTACCAGAGTGACTAAGAAGTTGCAGGAAATTTTTTAGGGTATCTTCAAACATATCCTTGTAAAACTGGTTCAATTTGTTCCTTGCATTGTCCTCCCCTGCAAAAAAATAGTAATAGTAGTAGTAGTAGTAGTAGTAGTAGTAGTAGTAGTAGTAGTAGTAGTAGTAGTAGTAGTAGTTAATGTTGTTCTTACCTTCTGCCTTAATTTGTCTTTGAATGGCTCTCTCTTGTAATAGGAAGGAGAAGATTTGAGTCAGTCCTGTTACTGCTGAAATAGTCGTTCCTGGATCCTTGCTCTGTGTGGGAGAGAAAGTAGTAGTAGTAGTAGTAGTAGTTATTAAGCCCCCTAAAAAAATGAAAAATCTAAAAAAGTACTCTTAAAACTTACATAATTAACCTTAAACTCCTCCTACTCCTCCTCCTCTTCCTTCTATTCCTCCTCATCCTCTTCCTTCTGTTCCTCCTCCTTCTCTACCTCTACCTCTTCCTCCTCCTCCTCCTCTTCCATCACAATAATATAAAAAAATAACTTCGTGTGTGTTATGAATTAAATCTCTTTTATCATTTTAACAATTAACCAGCCTCTCTCTCTCTCTCTCTCTCTCTCTCTCTCTCTCTCTCTCTCTCTCTCACTTACCTCCAGTCTCTCCATAATGTCCAAAATATTATTCGCATTTTTCACTCGATCTGCCTTAAACTCCTTCACCAATATCTTGACTGTCCTTTTTCCTGTTTTTTGACTCGCCATGTTGTTTTTCCCCCACTTTTTGGCACTGAGAGGGTCAATGTGGGTGTGCTGTTCCCTCTCACCCCGGCAGGTCAGGTCAGCGGGGTGCCAGGAGGTCAGGTCACGCAAAAATGTTAAAAGTATTCGGGTTTTTCCCTGACGCACGTGGGGTTTTGTTTATGTCTGGTCAAAATGTCGAGATGTTTTAATAAATCTGTGGTAATAAAAATGAAAGAAAGTGGAAGATATATTTAGAAGTGGATAAATATGTGGATTTCTATTTTTTATGTATTAATTTGTAAATGTGAAGAAAATTGAACTATCCCTAAAAATTTATATACACGAACCGAACTGGACAAATCTTAACCAAACACAAAACACACAAAAAACACCACAAAACCCCCTAAAAACACCCAAACTCCCCCAAAACAACCATCAAAACTCCCAAAACACAAAAAACACCAAAAAAAACACCAAAAAACACCATAAATAACCGAAAAAACAGGGTAGACCCGAAACCTCCCACACCTCCCTGATACCACGTGCAAAATGTCCTGATGTCAACAAACCTTAATTTTTTCCTATTTTTTCCACCATGGCGGGCGGGAACAGCGTGGCGGAGGTGCAGAAGAAGGTATCAGAGGTGGGGGCGTGCCTGAAGGAGGTGCAGAAGGTGATAACAGTGCTGCTTCACCCTAAATACACCTTAAAACAGTCGCAAGGTGTTAAGCAAGAGCTGGGACACTTGGCCAGGAGACATTGTAAAGAGTAAGTGGAATTTTAGGGATTTTTAGGGTTTTTAAGGTGGTTTTGGGGTGTTTTATGGGGTTTTTAGGGGTTAAAGTTGGTGTTTTGTTTTTTAGGGGTTTAAGTTGGTTTTGAGGGTTATTTAGGGGTTTAAGTTGTTTTGGGGGTGATTTTTAGGGTTTTTAGGGTGGATTTCAGGGGTTTTAGTTGATTTTGTGGGTTTTTTTCTTTTTCTTCTTTCTCCTCCTCACCTATCTTCTCTTTAAACTAACCTAACCTAATGTGTTTTTACTTACAAGTGTTTATTTATAAGTATTGTTATTAATATATTTCTTCTATCTCCCTTTTTCTTTCTCCTTTTCTCTCTTTTTTCTTTTCTCTATCCTCTTTTTCCCTTCTTTCTTTCTCTTCCCTCTATCTCTTTGTTTTCTCTTTTTCTTTGTTTCTCTCTCTCACTCTTTCTTCCTCATCTCTATGTTATATCTCTCTCTCTCTCCCTTTTTCTATTTTTCTCAATTCCTCCTTTTTTTTCTTTATTCCCCCCCTCCCTCTCTCATTTTTTCTTTATATTCCCCTCCTACCCCTCTCTTTCTCCCCATCACCCCTCACCCCGCCCTCTCTCTCTCCCCATCACCCCAGGCTGGGCGGCACAGTGGTAGCCTATGACCAGGTGCGGGTGCTGTCGGCGAGGGGGTGGCTGTTTGACGCCAACCCCTACACACACCTCAGGGTCACGGCAAAGTTCTATGTCTTCTGCCCCCACCCCGGCGATATTCTGAAGGGTACGTGTGTGTGTGTGGGGGGGGTGTTTGTGTGTGTGTGTGGGTGTGGGTGTGTGTGTGTCAGATAGAGAGAGAGATGAAAAAACTTGATTGTTCTTTTATTTTTGTGTGTTTTGGTGTTTGTGTGTGTGTGTGGGTGAGAGAGAGAGAGAGAGAGATTAACGACACACACAAAAAATCAATGACAAAAACAGTGAAATATTAACAACACAAACAAAAAAGAGAGAGAGAGAAAAAAAAATTACGATTTATTGTTTTATGAGAGAAAGAGAAAGAAAAACCAAAACAAAAGAAAAAAATACTTAAAAAAGAAAGAAAAAACAAAAAAACTTTAAAAACTATAAAAAAAACTTCAAAAACTATAAAAAAATTCAAAAATATATAAAAAACTTGAAAAACTATAAAAAAAAATTCAAAAACTACAAAAAAACTCAAAAAACTACAAAAAAAACTAACCTATTTTAACCTTCCCCCCCTCCACCCCCCCAAACAGCGGTAGTGCACAAGAAGGGCCCTCACCACCTGGGCTGCCTCGCGCACGGCCTCTACAACATCTCCGTGGGCCGCCCCCCCAGCACCTCTATAGAAGACTGGGGGGGCACGCTGGCCAGGGAGGGTGACTGCCTAACCCTCATCGTTAATTTTACCAGTTTCACCAGTTACCACATGCCCTACATCCGCGCGGCCCTGCATGACGATAGGTGAGTGGGGGGGCGTGTGGGGGTGTGGGTATTGTGTGGGTGGGGGGCGTGGGGGGGTGATTGTGGGGGATATTGCGGTTTCATTGGGGTGTTTATATTTTTTGACTTATTGCTGTGTTTTTTTGTTAATATTTTCCTTCCTCCTCCTCCTCCCCTTACTACTACTACTACTACTACTACTACTACTACTACTACTACTACTACTATTTACTACTATTTACAGCGTGGCAGAGCTGAGAGAGAGAGAGGAACAGAAAACGGAAATTAAAATGCAAAATACAAGAACAATTTTTGAGGAGGATAGTGGAATAAGTAGTAATGAGGCAGAGGAGGGGAAGAAGAGGAAGAGGAAGAGGAGCGAGGAGGAGGAGGAGGAAGAAGAGGAAGACGACGAGGAGGGTACTAGGAAGAGGATAAAGAAAGAAGAGGAGGAGGAGGAGAGGAGGAAGAGGAAAAAAGACGAAGAGAGAAGAGAAAGCAAGAAAAGTAGGAAGAGGAAGAGAGAAGAGGAGGAGGAGGAGGAGGAGGAGGAGGAAGAGAAGAAAAGGAAGAAGAAGAAGAAGAAGAAGAGGGATAGTGAGGTAGATGGAAGTTTGCTTACCGAGAAGAAGAAGAAGAAGAAGAAGAGGGAAGAGGAGGAGGAGGAAGACATAAATATTAACATACAAATTAAGGAAGAAAAACTGTCAGAAGAAGAAGAAAGGAAGAAAATCAAGAAAAAGAAGAAAATAAAGAAAGAAAGAGAGGAGGAAGAGAAGGAAGAGGTGGAGGAGGAGGAGGAGAAGAAGAAGAGGAAGAAGAAGAAGAAGAAGATAAAGGAAGAGGTAGTGAGTTCTGATGAAAGAGGGAATAATAATAATAATGATAATAATTTGCCTATTCCTCTATTCATGATAAAGAGAGAGAGATAAGAGAGAGAGAGAGAGAGAGAGAGAGAGAGAAATTTGTAGATATTCAATTGAGAACTTGTATAAATATTTAACTGAGAGAGAGAGAGAGAGAGAGAGAGAGAGAGAGAGTGAGAGTGAGTGTTATCTTTTCTCTTGCAAATAATATGGGTTTTCGAAAATAAATGCATTTTGTTCAAGATTTTCTATAATTCTTACACCTTTTTGAGAGAGAGAGAGAGAGAGAGAGACAGAAAAAAAAAAACAATAAAACTACCAAGGAAACTTAAAAACAAAAAAAAACCATAGAAAAACCCAAAAATTTATTTCAAAAACCAAATTTCAAAAACCCCAACGAAAAAATACCACAATATCGAAAACAAACACGTACACACAGACAGACAGACACTGGGAGGTCAGGGGGGGGGGGTCAGGTTCAGAGGTCAGGTCGTCCAGGGAGGGGGAACTGGGCTGCATATGCCTCTATCTTCCCTCTAAGGTCGGTAATTTGATCTCGAAACTCCTCGGACGATAAAACTTTCTTAAAATCAACAAGTTTTGGTCCACTCTTGCCTTGAATGTTCTTGGCGAGCTGAAATGCTGTGGGAGAGAGAGAGAGAGGGAGAGGGAGAGGGAGAGAGGGAGAGGGAGAGAGAGAGAGAGGGAGAGATTAGCTTTACCTCGGAACAGAAATGATATTAAAAACTTAACAGAAATATGAATGAAATCTTACTTTTTTTTTAGTTTTATGGGATTATTGTTACTTTTTCTTCCTCCTCCTCCTCCTCCTCTTCTTTTTCCTATTAATTTTTCTTCCTCCTCCTCCTCCTCTTCCTAAATATAATTCTTCTTCCTTCATCTTTTTTCTTGTCTTCCTCCTCCTCTTCTTCCTCTTACTGTTACTATAAATTCTTCCTCCTCCTCCTCCTTGTCTATTTTTTTTTCATTTCCTTCTTCCTCCTCCTCCTTCTTCCTTCCTTTCTTTCTCTTCCTCCTCCTCCTCCATCCTTCCTTCCTTCCTCTTCCTACTGTTACCATTAAATTCTATTCTTCCTCTTCCTTCCTCCTTCCTCCTCCTCCTCCTATTCCTCTTCCTAAGCTATTATCATTCTCTTCTTCTTCCTCCTCCTACTGATATCAAAAATTTTCCTTCCTTCTTTCCATTTTCTTCTTTCTTCCTTCCTCCTCCTTCTTCTTCCTTTTCCTCATCCTCCTTCTCTTCTTCCTTTTCCTCCTCCTCCTCCTTCCTTTTCCTCCTTCTCCTTTAACAATTTCTTCTTCCTTCCTCCTCCTCCTCTACCAATTTCTTCTTCTTCTCTTCCTCTTCTTCCTCCTCCTCCTCCTCCTCCTCTTACCCTGGTCCATGAAGGCAGCAATCTTCCTCATGTCCTCCTCCTTCATGCCTCTGGTGGTGAGTGCCGGAGTGCCAACCCTCAGGCCGCTGGGGTTCAGTGCCGACTTGTCCCCTGGCACTGTAAATAAATAAATAAATAGAATAAATAAATAAAATAAAATAAATAAATGAATAAAAAATAAATAATAAATAAATAAAATAAATAAATAAATAAAATGAAATAAAATAAATAAATAAAGTAAATAAATAAAATAAATAAATAAATGAATAATAATGAAAAGAGAGAAAAATTAGATAAAAACATGAAATAAAATTGATGAAAATAAAAAAAAAATGAAAAAATAAATGAAATGATAATAAAAACATGAAAAAATCAAATAAAATAACTCCCAAACCTTAAAAATTCCTCTATAACCCCAAAACCCTTAAAAACCCTAAAAACACCCCCAAAAACCATAAAAATACCCCTCAAATAACCATAAAACACTAAAAAAAAAAACTAAGAACCCCCAAAAACCTAAAACACTCAAAAAAAACTAAAAAAAGACCCAAAACCCTAAAACCCCTAAAATAACCCTAATACCTACACCCCCAAAAACCTTAAAACACCCGAAAATAACCTTAAAACACAAAAACACCCTAAAACACCCCAAAAAAATCTAAAAACACCCCCAAAAAAAACCTCAAACCCCCTAAAACCTAAAACACTTAAAAATAACCCTAAAACACCTCAACATCCCATAACCTCCCTAAAACACCCCCAAAAAACCTAAAACACCCTCAAAAAACCTAAAACCCCCTTAAACACCCCCTAAAATGCCCCCTAACTTAACCTAACCTAACCTAACCCCCCCTAACAAACCGTACCAGTATTCTTATTAACGGAGATGGCCACTTCCTCCAGGACCTTAAAACACCCCCTAAAAAACACCTTAAAACACCCAAAAAAAACATAAAACATCCCAAAAAACCTTAAAACACCTCAAAACCCCCCTAACCTAACCTAAAACCCCCCCAACACGCACCAGTATTCTTATTAAACCTAAAACACTTAAAAAATCCTAAACCACCTCAAAACCCCCATATCCTAACCTAAAAACCCCCAAAAAACCCTAAAACACCCACAAAAAACTTAAACACCCCCAAAAACTCTAAAACAACCCCAAAAAAACCTAAAACATCCCCAAAATAACCCTAAAACACTAAAAAGAAACTAAAACCACCCAAAAATAACCCTAAAACACTAAAGAGAAACTAAAACCACCCAAAAATAACCCTAAAACCCCCTAAAACACTAAAAAAAACTTAAAACCCCCCTAAAACCCCAAAAAAAACCTTAAAACCCCCCAACACGCACCAGTATTCTTATTAACGGATATGGCCACCTCCTCCAGTATCCTCTCGGCCTTCCCCCCCGACAAGCCGCTGGGACGCATGTCGAGCCACACCAGGTGGTTGTCAGTGCCACCTGTCACCACCTTGTAGCCGGCACTCCCCAGGGCACTCGCTAGGGCCTGCGCGTTTTGGATCACCTGCGGAGGATTGGGGGTTAGGAAGGAGGAGGAGGAAGAAGAGGAGGAGGAAGAGAAGAAAGGTTAGGTTAGGGTGGTAAGAAGGAGGAGGAGGAGGATAGAAGGAAGAAGAGGAAGAGGAAGAGAAGAAAGTAGGTTAGGGTGGTAAAAAGGAGGAGGAGGAGGAGGATAGAAGGAAGAAGAGGAAGAGAAGGAAGAAGAGGAGAAGGAAAAGAGAAAATAAAGATCAAGAAAGAAAAGGTGAAAAAAGAATGAAAAATAGAAAAAAAATTAAAAACTAAAAGGAAAAAAAACAGCTACTTCTAATACTCCACACACACAAAAATAAATAAATAGGGACAAAAAAAACAAGAAAATCAAAACAAAAGCTCCAAAAAACACCACAAAAATAAAAACAAAAACAAAAAAACACCACAAAAATAAAAACAAAAACACCACAAAAAATTTAAAAAACGAAAAAAACACCACAAAAATTAAAAAAACAAAAAAACAAAAATAAGACAAACAAAAAAACACCAAAAATATAAAAAAAACGAAAAAAACCACAAAAAAAAAAAAAAAAATCTAAAAACCCCCAAAACACCCCCAAAACAAAAAAAACACTCCTTTTCACCTGCTTCTGGTATTGCACAAAGGCTGGTAGCTGCGCGTGCCTCATTGCCACCGCTATGGCCGCTATCTGGTGGTTGTGCGGCCCTCCCTGCAGCCCGGGGAACACCGCCTGATTGATCCTGTCCTCGTACTCATAGAAAACGGGGTTGCCACCTTTGTCTGTACCCTTCTGACCTGTGTGGGGGAGGGGGTGGGGGGTGATGGGGAGAGGAGGAGGGAGGGAGGGAGGGATTTAGGTTAGGATGGAGGGAGGAAGGGAGGGAAAGAGAGAGAGATTTAGGTTAGGATGGAGGGAGGGAGAGGGAGAGGGAGAGGGAGGGAGGGAGGGAGGGATTTAGGTTAGGTAATGTTAACTTCTAAATGCATATATATAAACGCACTCTCTCTCTCTCTCTCTTTTTTTTTGGCGTTTTTCTCTATCATACTTTTTTTCCATCTCTCTTTCCCTCCCTCTCTCTCTCTCTCTATTTTTTTTTCCATTTTCTCTCTTTTTCATACTTTTTTTCCATCTCTCTCTCTCTCTCTTTTTAACATTTTCATCTCTTTTCTCCCTCTCCCTCTCTCTCTCTCTTTCTCTACTTTTTTCCCATTTTTCTCTCTTTCTCAACATTTCTCTCCCTCTCCCTCTCTCTCTCTCCATGACCCAGCCTGACCTCTCCTATAGAAGATGACCCCACTCCTCGGGCCCCTCAGCGTCTTGTGGGTGGTGGTGGTCACAACGTCGCAGTGCTGGAAGGGGTCAGAGGTCAGCCCCGCCGCGACCAGCCCGCTAACATGTGACATATCAGCCAATAGGAGAGAGCCGTTCTGGTCACATATCTCTCGGAAACGCTTGTAGTCCAGGTGGCGGGGGTAGCAGCTCACTCCTGGGGGGGGGAGGGGTTAGTGGGGGTTTTGGTGGGGTTGTGGGGGTTTAGGGTTTTTTGGGGGGGTTTTGTGTTTTTTTGTGGGGGTTTGGGGTTTTTTTTAAGTGTTTTGGAAGGTTAGGGTTTTTATTTCAGGGGTGTTTTGCTAGGTTAGGGGTATTTTAAGGATTTTTGTAGTATTTTGGGGGGTTAGTTTGGGTTTTGTGGGGTTGTTTGGGTTTTTTTTTTTTTTTTAAGTGTTTTGGGAGGTTAGGGTCTTTTTTCAGGGTTTTTGTTGTATTTTGGGGTTTTTTAGGGAGTTTAGGGATGATTTTAGGGTTTTTTTCAGGGGTGTTTTGTGAGGTTAAGGTGTTTTTCAGGTTTTTTGCTGCATTTTGGGGGGTTTAGGGGGCATTGGGGGTTGAAAGGGGGTTTATCAGCAGTGTTTTGTAAGGTTAGGATTTTTATCAGGGCTGTTTTGCAAGGATAAGGGTTTTTTTCAGGGTTTTTGTAGTATTTTGGGGGGTTTGGGGGTTGAAAGGGGGTTTTTCAGGGGTGTTTTGGGAAGTTAAGGGTTTTTTTCAGGGGTGCTTTGGGAGGTTAAGGGTTTTTTTCAGGGTTTTTTGTAGTATTTTGGGGTTAGTGGGGGTTTTGGGGGGATGTTTTAGAGGGTTTAGGAATGTTTTGAGGGGTTTAAGGGATACTTTAACCCTTTTGGTACTCAAGGATGTTTTGGGGAGTTTAAGGGACACTTTAGGGAGTTTTAGGGAGGTTTTAAGGGATTTTAAGGAAGTTTTGAGAGGTTTAAGGGACATTTAAGGGACATTTTAAAGGGGTATTAATCTCACCAGCAATGATCATCCTGGGTTTAAATAGCCTAGCCGTCTCCTCCAGCTTGTCGTAGTCTATTAGCTCAGTGTTGGGGTCAATCTTGTAGGGCATTGACTCAAAGAAGATGGACGTGGCCGAGACCTTCTTGGTGGCCGTGTAGAAGCCGTGGGTCAGGTGGCCGCCGTCTGGGAGGTCAAGGCCTGTACGGAAAGGTCAAAGGTCAAACGGGGTCAAACGGGGTCAAAATGGGGTCAAAATGGGGTTAAATAGGGTCAAATAAGGTTAAATAGGATTAAATAAGGTCGTGGAAAAATATTAGGTTACTGCCAGGTCAAATGAGGTCAAAATAAGGTCATTCAAGTAATATTAGGTCACTGAGGTAAAAAAAGGTCATATTAGGTCACAGTGAGGTCAAACAAGGTCAAATAAGGTCATACATAAGCAGGGTAAAAAAAGGTAATATATATTAGGTCACTGTGAGGTCATACAAGGTCAAATAAGGTCATGGAGGTCATATTAGGTCACTGCAAGGTCAAATTAAATAGGTCGTTAAATATACCCAAACATGCTAAAAACATAAAAAACATCATATTAAACACCTTAAATCACTCTTAAACAACCAAAAACACCTTAAAACATCCCAGAAGCCTCTTAAAACACGCTGAAACACCCCAATATATATGCAAAAACATTAAAAACAAAAAAGAACGTCTTCAATCCCCATAAAACACCCTAAAAACTCCTTAAAACACCAAAACTACTTAAAAAAACCCTCAAAACTCCTTAAAATACCCTAAAAACTCTTAAAACACCAAAACTACTTAAAAAAAACCCTCAAAACTCCTTAAAACACCCTAAAAACTCCTTAAAACACCAAAACTACTTAAAAAAAACCCTCAAAACTCCTTAAAACCCCCTAAAAACCCCTTCAAACCCCCTCAAACCCCCCCAGAATCTTACCCATGATCCTCCCATGGGGCTCCACCAGGGCAGTATAGACGGCAAAGTTGGCAGGGGAGCCGGAGTAAGGCTGCACATTGACCCCCCACTCCTCAGGGTCCAGACGGAAGGCGGCCAGGGCTCTCCTCTGACACAGCACCTCCACCGCGTCTATGTACTCGTTCCCACCGTAATATCTGTGGTGGTGGTGGTAGTGGTGGTAGTAGTAGTAGTAGTAGTAGTAGTAGTAGTAGTAAGTAAGGTACCCCCCCAAAATCCCCTAAAACCTAAAAAATTCCCTTAAACCCCCCAAAATCCCTTAAAACTACTCAAAACACCCTTAAATCCCCCAAAACATCCCTTAAAACCTCCAAAACACCCTTAAAACCCAAGAAGACCCTTAAAACCTCAAAACACCCTTAAAACCCCCAAAACACCCTTAAAACCCCCAAAAAACACCCTTTAAATCCCCAAAACACCCTTAAATCCCCCAAAACACCCTTAAAACCTCAATATATCCCCTTAAACCCCCAAAACACCCTTAAAACCCATAAAACACCCTTAAACCCAAAATATCCCCTTAAACCCCCAAAACACCCTTAAAACCCCCAAAACACCCTTAAAACCCCTAAAACACCCTTAAAAACCCCCAAAATCCCCAAAAAATCCCTTAAAACCCCCCAAAACACCCTTAAAACCCATAAAACACCCTTAAAACCCCAAAACACCCTTAAAACCCCCCCAAAACACCAAAAACACGCTTAAAACCCAAAAACAGCCTTAAACCCCCCCAAAACACCATTACAACCCCCCAAAAACACCCCTTTCACCCCCCTAAACACCCCCACACACCCTAAAACACCCCTCACACCCCCAAACACCCCCCACTCACCTCTGCCCCACCATGCCTTCAGAGTACTTATTGGTGAGACACGAGGAGAGACAGTCGTTCACAGCCCTTGACGTGAAGTTCTCTGAGGCTATCATCTCTAGGCCGCTGAACTGACGCCCCTGGAGAGAGAGAGAGAGAGAGAGA
>JAHFWG010000305.1:32085-43212 GCA_020233015.1 Callinectes sapidus | reverse complement strand
AGTGTTTCAAGTATTTCTGGAGATTTGAAGAAGTGTGTTTGTGTATGTGTGTATATGTGTTTTCTATGAGATTTTTTTTTTATGGAGTTGTTTGTAGGGTTTAAAAAGTGTGTAATATAAGGCATTATAAAGTATGTCAATCATTAACTTCACTTCATCTAACCTAATCTTTCTTAAGCAATTTCTCAATCATTAACTTTACTGCACCTAACCTCATTTTAACTGAACCTAACCTAACAATCCATTTCTCAATCACAAACTCAACCTAACCTAATTTAACCTAACCTTTTCTTCAATTTACCAACCCCTAACCTAACCTAACCTTTTCTTCAATTCATCAACCCCTAACCTAACCTTTCCTTCAATTTATCAACTAACCTAACCTGATTTAACCTTTTCTTCAATTCACCAACCCCTAACCTTACCTGATCTAACCTTTTCTTCAATTTATCAACTCCTAACCTAACTTAATTTAACCTTTTCTTCAATTTATCAACCCCTAACCTAACCTTTTCTTCAATTTATCAACTCCTAACCTAACTTAATTTAACCTTTTCTTCAATTTATCAACCCCTAACTTAACCTTTTCTTCAATTTATCAACTAACCTAACCTAACATTTTCTTCAATTTATCAACCCCTAACTTAACCTAATTTAACCTTGTCTTCAATTTATCAACCCCTAACCTAACCTAACCTAACCTTTTCTTCAATTCACCAACCCCTTACCTAACATTTTCTTCAATTTATCAACCCCTAACCTAACCTAACCTTTTCTTCAATTTATCACCCCTAACCTAACCTAACCTAACCTTTTCTTCAATTTATCAACTAACCTAATCTAACCTTTTCTTCAATTTGTCAACCCCTAAACCTAACCTAAACTAACATTTTCTTCAACTTATCAACTAACCTAACCTAATTTAACCTTTTCTTCAATTCACCAACCCCTAACCTAACCTAATTTAACCTTTTCTTCAATCTATCAACCTTTTCTTCAATTAATTAACCCCTAACTTAACCTAAATTAACCTTTTCTTCAATTTATCAACTAACCTAACCTAATTAACCTTTTCTTCAATTTATCAACCCCTTAACCTAACCTAACCTAACCTAACTTTGCCTCCCCCCATAGCTGTGTTGAAGGACGAGGCGCGGCCGTTGATCAGCATCCGGCCCGACGAGTCTCTGTACGTGGCCATCCGTTCCCTCATCCACCACAAGATCCACCGTCTGCCCGTCATTGATCCATCCACCGGCAATGTGCTGTACATCGTCACCCATAAGCGGATTCTCAAGTTCCTCTATCTCTATGTACGTGTCTCTGTGTCTCTGTGTGTGTGTGTGTGTGTGTTTACATTTCTCTCTGTGTGTGTTTTTACATGTCTTTGTGTGTGTAGGTGTCTCTGTGTGTACGTGTCTGTTTGTGTATGTGTGTGTGTGTTTAAGTGTCTCTGTGTGTATGTGTCTGTGTGTGTACGTGTGTGTGTTTTTACATGTCTTTGTGTGTGTACGTGTCTATTTGTGAATGTGTGTGTGTGTTTAAGTGTGTCTGTGTATATGTGTCTATGTGTGTGTTTTCGTGTCTCTGTGTGTGTACATATGTGTGTCTTTTTATGTCTTTCTGTGTGTAGGTGTCTGTGTGTGTGTGTTTAAGTGTGTCTGTGTGTGTGTGTTTATGTGTGTGTTTTACGTGTCTCTCTGTGTGTGTGTTTTTATGTCTTTCTGTGTGTAGGTGTCTCTGTATGTACGTGTCTGTTTGTGTGTGTGTCTAGTTTGATCTTCTCTTCTTTTTTATATTATTTTATTTTTATTTCTTTCCTTTTTCAGTGATTAGTTTTTTTCTCTCTCTCTCTCTCTTTCTGTTTTTCCTTCATTTTTTAAATTTATTTTTGTTTTTTTTCTCTTTTCTTCATGTTTTGAATTTTTCCTTTTTCAATGTTTATATGAGTTTTTTCTCTTTCTCGTTTCCCATCTTTTTTTAGTTTCATTTTTGTGTTTTCATCCTCTTTCCTTTCTCTTTCTTTTTACGTTTTCTTCTTTTTGATGTTTTTATAATTTTTTTTTCTCTCTCTCTTTCTCTGTTCTTTGTCTTTTGTGTGTGTGTGTTTTTCATCTCTCCTTTTTTCTTGCTTTTTGTTTTTCCTTTTTTTAATGTTTTTGAGTTTTTTCCTATTCCTCTTTTCTTTCCTTTTTATTTATTTTTTTTCCTCTATTTATTCTATTTGTCCGTGTGTGTGTGTGTGCGCTCATGTGTGTTAATGTGTAGCTCTTTCATCTATCTTCCTCAGTTTTATTATTTTTGTATTTTTATTTGTTTTGTGTGTATGTGTATATTCATGTTTTCGTCTTCCATCTTTTTTCCTTTTGTCTCTTTCTCTTTCTCTTTTTTATTTGCATGTTTGTATTTTTATCTATCTTTTTTCCTCTATCTCATTGTGTTTTTATGTTTTTCTCTTTGTTCTCCTTCTTTCTTCCTTTAATTCCTGCCTCATATTTTGACACACTTTCTTTCTTCCTCCAGGTAATCATTCTTCTCTTCTTCCTGTTCTTTTTTCATCATCTTCCTCCTCCTCATCTTCTTTCATCTTTATTTTCTCTCTCCCTCTCTCTTTTCATCTTGTTTCTTTGTCATCTTTCCTTTTTGGTCTTTTTTATGGTTCTATTTCCTCTTCCTCTTTTTCCTCTTCGTGTTCCCCTTTTGTCATTAATCCCATCCTCTCCCTCTTCCCCTCTCTCCTCCTCCTCCTCCTCCTCCTCCATTTAATCCCTCCCTTCCTTAATCTTTTCCTCCTACATGCCATCCTTTCCAAAACCTTTTCCCTCTCTTCCTTTTTCTTTCTTCTAGTTCTTTACTTCTTTCTCTCTCTCTCTGTGTCACATCAAAAAGGAAAGAAAAATGTTTGTTTACTCACAGATTCACTTCGTTATTTTGTTCTGTCCCTCATATATTTGTTAGTTTGTTTATTCTCTCACTCACTCACTTTTTTACTCACAGACAGGCACTTCACTCTCACTTCTTCAGACACACTCACTCACTGGCTTACTCATTTTCTTCTGTCTTTCCCTCATACATTCATTAGTTAGTTTATTCTCTCTCACTCACAGGTAGACACTCACATTGATTCATTTGCTAACTCACTCACTCAATCACTCACTCGCACTTCTTCAGGCACACTCACTCACAAGCTAGCTGATTTTCTCACTCACTCACACACACTCACTTCCTCACTAAGTCACTGTCTCCCCCCCCCTGCTTCTCATCACAAACACACACACACACACACACTTTTTTTTCATCTCGGCTTTTCTCTTCTATTCTTTTCTTTATTTTTTCTCCTCTCTTATATATAAAAACTGGAAAATCTCACTTAATCACTCTCATTGCCAGTGTCTCTCATCACATACACACACACACATCTTTTTTTTCTTTTTATCTTTTCTTTCTATTTTTCTGTTTATTTTTTCTCGTCTCACATAATAACTGCAAAAAACTCACTAAATTGCTGTTAATGCTACTGTTTGTCATCACTCACTGCCACTGCCTCTCATCATGCTCACTTTTTTTAACATTTCCTTTACTTTCTTCCTGTATATCTCATCCCCTTTCTATTCTTTCTTATTTTTCTCCTCAAGTAAAAAGAAACTCGAAATTAGTCACTGCCACTGCCTTTCATTACAAACCTTTTAACTTCCTCTTCCCTTGTATTAAGAGTTAAACAAATCTGACTTTCTACTTTTCTTCTATTTCTTCCTTCATTTCTCTTCCCTTCTTGTTTAAAATGTAAAGAAAAAACTACCTCTCTTTCCTTTCCTTTCAATATCGTCCCTCATTTCTCTTCCCTTCTCGTTTAAAAAGTAGAGAAAACTGCCTCATTCTACTTTCCCTTTAAAATCTTCCCTTATACAAACAGTAAAAAAAAACTACCTTTACTTTTCCTTCCATATCTTCCCTTAATTGTCCACCCATACATAAAAAAATAGACTAACACATCCTCCTTGTGTACAGATCAATGAGCTGCCCAAGCCCTCCATACTCCACAAGACCCTCAAGGAGATGGACATCGGGACATACGACAACATAGAGACAGCGAGAGAGGACACACTCATCATCCAGGCTCTCAATAAGTTTGTGGAGCGTCGCATCTCAGCTCTGCCCATCGTGGATGCTGACGGGAAGCTGGTGGACATCTATGCAAAGTTTGATGTCATTGTGAGTGTCTGGGAAGCTGGTATGGGGCCTTAGGTTAGGTTAGGTTAGGGTAGGGTAGGGTAGTTTTTATCTTTGTTAGGGTAGGTTTTTATCTTTATTGGGGTAGTTTAGGGTAGTTTTTATCTTTGTTAGGGTAGGTTTTTATCTTTGTTAGGGTAGTTTTTATCTTTGTTTTCTTAATGTAAGAGGGGGAAAGCTGGCCACAGGCTCAAAAATAACAAAAATAAAAACCCCACTAATTGGCAGTCTCTTGAGAAAGTAAAAGATTTGGGTTAGGATAGATTATATAGATAAATAGGTCTGTATTAGTAGTAGTAGTAGTAGTAAGTAGTGATTGTCTCCTCTCCTCTCCCTCCCTTACAAATAACACCATCTCCTTCCTCTCCTTTAATATCAGTATGAGAGAAAACAGTAAGCAGTAATAGTGTGACTTCATCTTTCATCACCCTCCTTTCCTAACCCACCAAAACCAACACCTAACCTAACCACACCACCCCACACAGAACCTGGCAGCCGAGGGGACATACAGCAACCTGGACGTGACGCTGCGCAAGGCCAATGAGTACCGCAACGAGTGGTTTGAGCAAGTCCACCGGTGCACACTGCAGGAGACTCTCGGCACTATAATGGAGAGGATTGTGAGGGCCGAGGTGCACAGACTGGTGGTGGTGGACGAGAAGGACAGAGTTATGGGCATCATCTCCCTCTCAGACATCCTCAAGGAGCTCGTTCTTAAGCCATGCAGTGAGTGTTGGGGGTCTAGTGGGTGTTTATATGGGATTGGGTGTTTTAGGTGTGTGTGTGTGTATGTGTCATTTTGCAGTTGTGAGTGTCTTAGTTTTTTTCTTTTTTGAGTGAGTGAGTGTGTGTGTGTGTGTTTTATTTTGCTCTTGTACTTTATTAGTTTTTCAATTGTTTTGTGTGTGTGTGTGTGTGTTGTGAGAGAGAGAGATAGAGAGTGATAGCAGCACACATTACCCTAACCTGATGACCATTTCACTGACTCCCTCCCCTCCCCTTGCCTTGCCACAGTGGACATGGAGCCGGGCAGTCTGCGGGAGGCCACAGCGGCGGCCACAGTGCAGCAGATGACGGACACACTGGCCAAGTCTCCCTCCAACCTGTCTTCCTCCACGGACGAGCCGGCGCCCCCTGGTGACCTGAACGGCGTGGGCAGCAGCGAGGACAGCCTGGGCAAGTGGAGCAGCGACGACAGACTGAGCCACCCCACCGCCTCCACGCCCTCCACTGCCTCCGCCAAGACACCCTCCAAGAAGTCGCTGGAGGAGGACGGGGCGTTTCTCATGGAGGAAGGTAGCGACCCTCCCGTCAGGCAGCCAGAGGTCATACCAATCACCGGGTGAGATCACACAGGTCACACTGCGCTGACCTGTGGGATGTTACCTGTACCACCACCACCACCACCGCCACTACTGCTGCTGCTGCTGCCACATCATTGGAACTTTGCCTTACCAACACTGTGTGAATGGCCAGTGTGACTCCAGCTGACCCTTGTGTTCTGGACCTTCCCATGACAGTCTATTGAGAGAACACACATCATAACCAAAGGGTACTGCAGGACACCAGCTGGTCCACACCTAGCCTGGCCCATGGTGTGTTATAAACCTTCCCATCACATCAGTATATCACACACAGCCCATGAAGCAAAGGAGTGTTACAGGAGCTGGTCTTCACAATGTATGTACTGCTCCTGGACACTCATTGACACCTCAACTGAGACACACCATGAACCACCACACCTCATTAACAAGGGAACCTACATACTTCAGGCCTTCATGTGATTGGTTCCTGCATACATTGTCCCCCTGGCCTGACCATCACTATAGAGAGACAGACAGACTGATGCAGCCCCACTCACTCAGCAAGGAACACTGGAGGAGATGGAAAACTGTCACACCTCCAATGATAGT
The DNA here is from genome assembly GCA_020233015.1 of Callinectes sapidus. Taxonomy (NCBI): domain Eukaryota; kingdom Metazoa; phylum Arthropoda; class Malacostraca; order Decapoda; family Portunidae; genus Callinectes; species Callinectes sapidus. Next base: position 37,069 of record JAHFWG010000305.1, on the reverse strand, counting down.
CAAAGCTGGAATGACTTGAAGATTAACTGAAGCACTGTCACTCAAACTAGATGTGCTGATAGAAAAATATGCACTGTAATGAGAAAATATAAAACTAGTAGGATTTTTAAAGACAAACTGGAGAACTCACTATTTCTGTAGTTTGCTGGGAAGACAAGATACACAGATGAAAACACATGTATTGAAAAGAGAAAATACAAAACTAGAAGTATTTTTGAAGACTTGAACTGGGAAAACTATTTGCCAAAACTCTAGTAACTCCTGTAATTTGCTGGGAAGAAAGCTGGAAAAGAGAAAATATAGAACAAGAACCATTTTTGAGACTTGGAACTAGGAAAAGTATCAACAAAACCTTCAGTATTCACCAAGAAAAGATACAAAACCAGAATGTATAAGACAACACTGGCAAACACTTCAACATTACCCCAAAACAATGAACCCTAAAGACAAAATACAACCTAATTACAAGAAGATAGAGAGACGAGAGGCAATCCCTTAACAAACCCAAGAAATCAGACCATCACCCACAAGATAAAATACAACCTAATTTCAAGAAGATAGAGTGACGAGAGGCAAAGTGTGGCAGCATGAACAACGAACACTTGTTAACACTGGTGAAGGGCTGGTGTGTGGATGACAATGAGACAAGTAAAGTGATATAGCATAGATAACTAATTACGTGTGTGTGTGTGTGTGTGTGTGTGTGTGTGTGTGTGTGCGTGCGTATGTGTGTATGTGAGTGTGTGTGCCATAGACTTGGGTGAAGGGTGATAGAAAATGTAGATGAAATATAATGGTTGGTGTAAGAATAAGGAAAGAATGTGGAAAATTATAAAAAGGGGAAAAGAATGAGGGAAAAATTTTTGATAGTGAAAAATAAAGAAAAGGGAATGCAGTTAAACATGAAACTAGTAGAAAATAAAGGAAAAGATCAAGAAATGCAGGGAAAAAAAGCAAATATGAAAACAAGAGAATATAAGAAAAGTCAAAATGCAAGATAGAAAAAAAATACAAGAAAATGAAAATAGAAAAGAAACAAGAAACAAACCACACAAAACAAGAACAATAACCTACACAAACAAAATAACAGAGAAATAGTGTTGAAAGAACCACCACATCACACTATAATATAATGCTCACACAATGCTCTGACATGCTCAAACAAAACCAAATATGAAAACAAAACCACAACTCAATAAAAGAAAAAAAGAACAACTAAAGAGGACATAGTTGATAATGCAATAGTTACACGTAGAAGAATAGGAAGCAATAGAGAATAGCAGTAGTCAGGCAACAATACATACTAGCTGTGCACTACTTCAACTAGCAACCGTGATAGTAAGATTGTGATAGAAAATGGAAATAGGACACAGAGAAAATGGAGGATAATGAGTGGAAGAAGAGGAAGGAAAAGTGCAATAAAGGAAAGGAGAAGAAGGAAATTGATAAAAGGAGGAAAAGTAAGAAAATATGGAACAAGAAAAATGTACCAGAATATCAAGAAAAATATAAAAGAAAAGGGAAGGGGAAAAGAAAATAGAAGTGAAAACAAAAACCAAACCAGATAAAGAAAAAGAAGAAAAAAAAACTGACATAGAAAAGAGAAAAATAGTAATAATAATACTAGTAATAATAATAATCCAGCTTTGATCGTCTTGCCTCAGTGAAACGCCAGGCTTCTGTTTGTCTTCTCTTGTTGACCATTCACTATTCACACACACACACATTTTCCTTTTTATTTTTCCCTAGTTTGTCTCATTCACTAAGCTTGGCATTGTGGCGGGCGTGATTAGGTTAGGTTAATTAATAAGCTTGTAGTGAAACCTGTAGTATTCTTGTAGAGAGAGAGAGAGAGTGAGTGTGTGTGAGAGTGAAAGAGAGAATCACATACCCTTTTTTTAATGAATGAGTGAGAAAAATGTATTAAAGAATGATTGGATGGATAAAATTCATTCATACATATATAAATACTATATATATATATATATACTATACATACGTACATACATACATCCATACATCAATACGTACATGGTGAAATGTGTACATGTGTGTGTATATCAGGGATTGACTTTGTTGTTTGTGTCGTGTATGTATAGCAACACACACACACACACACACACTGGATTAATACACAAACAATAGGAAAAATGTATATATCTAAACACACATAAACAGGCAAACAAACATACTAAAACAAAGGGAAAACACCAAGCTAAACTCAGTCTTGTAAAAATAGAGATAGAAAAAAAAAAACACGAACACACACACACACACACACACACACACACACACACACACACACACACACACACACCTCCCCACTTAGTGCAATGAAAGCAAGCTACAATTTGAACATAACTTATATATATAAAGCCTTTACTATTGTACCAGAGCCTTATTTTCATTTATATCATCCCGGAGAGTGAGAGTGAGAGAGAGAGAGAAAGAGAGGGAGAGGAAGTACTTAAAATGTGCATTGTTTTATGATATTAAGTATTGTGTGTGAAGGAGAGAAGAGGAGAAAAAAAGAATAAGGAAGATTGATGCATTAGACAAAGAGGAAATAGAAGAATGAAGGAAGTAGAGGTGAAAGAGAGGAAACACAAAAGTGAAGAAGAGAAAAGAGAAGATGGAATATAAATAAGAAAGAGAAAAGGATATAGAAGATAAAGAAGAAAGAAGAGAATATAGGACAAAAAGAAGAAAATAAAGAAAAAAAGAAATTGAACAATGAAGGGGAAAGAAAAAAGTTTGAGAAAGAGAAGAAAGAAAAGGAAAAGAAAAAGCTCAAGAAAAGAGAGTGAGTGAGAGAGGTAGAGGGAAGGAAGAGGACAGCATAAGAGTGTCAGCTTGTTTTCATCTCATATAACAAACAAAAAATAGAAAAAAATACCAAAAAAAAAACATGTATTCCGTGCCTCACCGCTACTTTTCTAAGACATCCATTGTTCAGCTTGTATATAAGTAAGGAAGTTTAAAAAAGTAATAATAATGATGATGATAGAGGAAGCTGCTGCTGATGACGTCAATACCTGTGTAAATAACATGTACTACCCCTTTAGAACTCAAAAATATAATAAAAAATAATTTAATATTGACTGGCGTTCTTTATTTTGGGGGATTTCAAAGGTTTGATGTTTCTCTCTCTCTCTCTCTCTCTCTCTCTCTCTCTCTCTCTCTCTCTCTCTCTCTCTCTCTCTCTCTCTCTCTCTCTCTCTCTCTCTCTCATTTTAATTTTCTTTACAATTAGAGAAGGAAATGGAGAAAGATTTGTTTTCTTTTATATTTCTTGGTTATGAGACAAGAGAAGGGAGAGATGAAAAGTTTTATGTGTGTATACGTAGCTGGTGTGAGAAATTGGAGAGAAGGAAAGAGATAATGTCTATTCTCTTTATGTTTTTCTAGGTCATGAGAGGCAGGAGAGAGAGAGAGAGCTGAAGTATATACGTGGTTAGGCAGTGATAGAAGCAAGGAAGAGGTGAAGAGAGAATGTTTCTACTGGTGCAAGAGTTTCAGAGATATTTGGTCACCTTGAGAAACTTGCAAGAGAAATATGAAAGGTAAATAAGGACATGAAATAGGTAAGTGTCATTATCTTATTATTATAATTTATTATTGATTGCAGAGGAATGGGGAGAGATTAATTTTAAGTACGTGTATGTTAATTAAATGTTTATATATACGCTTTTATCGTAAACTATCCTATTAGAGGTAGAAAGCAGGTAAGAAAGGTAAATTATATAACAGGTAGATAATGAAGCAAAGGAACTGATAAGACAAGATGCAAGAAAAATAGCAAATAAATAAAGAAACAGACCAAAATTAACAAAACAAAATGTATATAGAAGTTAAGATTGATAGATAAACTGGTAGACAAATACATTAATTTAACTGTTACCTATCATTAAATTAATTAACCTTACACAATCTAAGCCCATTGACCACTACATCTTTATCCCACCCACTCCCTCCACCCATGCCACTGAAAAGGACATTATTGATCGCAGCGTGTCGGGATTACTACAGATTAAAGTTTGTTGACCCCAGTGGGAGGCTAAAAATCGATATATAGCATTGATGGGGAGGTGTTCGGCCTGATGCTGCCAACACTAACAAACTGCCCTAATATTACCCTATACCATGTTAATAGGAGTCATTTCCCTTGTAGATTTCTTTTGTAAATTATAGTGTATTTAATTGTGCGTCCTGGAATGTGTATATGTTGGTTTTTGTTGTTGTTTCCTGTATTTGATAGATCTAAGCCAAGGGTGGAGGGAAGCGGACACAATGCGTGCGCAAGTAAACACCACGTGTGATGCAAAATACACAATAATAACAACGATAAAACCCATATAATTACCACATTCACATCCCACAATGCTATATATTACAAAACCCAAGAGTTACAAGGCAAGAGAACCACCAACAACCCAAATTAGAGGACTGAAGCCGATATTAGAGCGAAGCGAACAGATTGCGCGCGCATTTGCCAAAGAAAACACCAATAAAATCAAAATAAATTCGCCCAAAAAATAGGAAAACAAGCCAAAAAACAGAGGCAGGCCAATCAATACTAGCCAAACACTACATTATAAACCCGAGGGGAACAGCTGGGAGGATGAACAGGGACAGAGAGGGGGAGGAAAGGGAGAAATGAAGCAGTAGAAGAAGTGGCGAGGGTGGAGGAGGACATAGTGAAAGTGGGTCTGCGCGTCATGGCTTCAATTGTGCTCAAGTCTCTGTCTGTCCTTCTCGGGATATTCTTCATCTTCGTCGGCACCACAAAACTCACGCCCAAGATTAGCAAGGAACTCCACAAAGAACTGGTGAGGGAGGAAACAGGGGGGCCGGGCCGGGAGCTCTGTGTGTGTGTGTGTGTGTGTGTTTGGTTCTCTCTCTCTCTCTCTCTCTCTCTCTCTCTCTCTCTCTCTCGGCATTACTATATTTCCTTCCATGTGTGTGTGTGTGTGTGTGTGTGTTT
>JAHFWG010000305.1:18478-30978 GCA_020233015.1 Callinectes sapidus | reverse complement strand
TTGTTTCTCTTTCTCTTGTTTTGCTTCGTTCTTATTTGTTTATTTATTTGTTTTGTAGCTGTCTTTGCTGTGTATCTGTTTTTAGAGAATATACTCTCTCTCTCTCTCTCTCTCTCTCTCTCTCTCTCTCTCTCTCTCTCTCTCTCTCTCTCTCTCTCTCTCTCTCTCTCTCTCTCTCTCTCTCTCTCTCTCTCTCTCTCTCTCTCTCTCTCTCTCTCTCTCTCTCTCTCGTCTGAAGTATGTGTTGTGTTTCAGAGCGGGTGAAACAGTTCGCCAACCTCATTCTGGCCCTCATGATGCTGTTTGCCACTTACAATCACTGGATGGTCGGGGACAAGTTCGAGAGACTGGCGCCCTCTTTGGTACGTCGTGTGTGTGTGTGTGTGTGTGTGTGCGTGTGTGTGTGTGTGTGTGTGCGTGTGTACAGTATTTACCTAGTTGTATTATACAGGGTTCGTTCGAGTGGGGCTCATAGTGTCCTGTCTCGATATCTCCATATATATCCAACATTTGCTTGAATTTATGTATATTAGTTGCTGTAACAACCTCTTTTTTTTCTTTTTTTTTTTTTTCCATTCCAAACATCCATAATTCTATGTTGAAAATTGTACTTTTTTTTTTTTTAAACACCGACTCTTTTTTTTATCTTCTTTGAGTGTCCTCTCATCTGTCTAGTTTCTTCATCATCACCAGGTTCTGCTCGTCCAGCTTTTCAGTGTCATTTACTTTATAGTGTTATTAGGTCTCCTCTCTCTTCTATCTTGCAGAATTGGCAGTCTCATTTCTTCTAATCTGTCTTCATACTTTAGATCTCTTAACTGTGGTACCATCTTTGTGGCAACTCTTTGGATCCTTTCTAATTTTCTACTTCCCTTTTTTTCACATTAGGTAACCACACCACTGCTGCATATTACAACCTTGGACGTATCATAGTGCTTAGAATGTTTCTCATCGTATCTTTACCCCCGGCAGGTGTTCTTCTTCATGCTGACGTGCCGCCTTATAGTGGAGTACCAGATCCACCGCAAGGAGAAGGCTGACCGACTCGCCGCCAAGAAGCCACCCGCTGACAAAGAGGGAACGCCAACCGCCGCTGTTCCCGCCACCACCACCACCGCCCCCCCGGCACACCACCACGGCAAGAGCAAGAAGGATGTCTAGTGTGTGTGTGTGTATGTGTGTAGAGTAGTGAAGTGTTTTTTTACGTGTGTGTGTGTGTGTGTGTGTGTGTGTGTGTGTGTGTGTGTTCATCTTTTTCTTTCTAGTTTTCATCCCGTTTCATTTTCCTCATATTTGTTTTTTTCATCATTTTTCTTTCCTTTTTTTTGTTTTTGTACAATGTTTATATCTTTCTTTGTTTCCATTCTTCTTCTTCTTCTTCTTCTTCTTCTTCTTCTTCTTCTTCTTCTTCTAATTATTATTACCACCACCATTATCATCATTACCATCAGCTTCACCTCCTCCTCCTCCACCTCCACCTTCTCCCCCTCCCCCCCCCTCCTTCTTTCCTTCCTTTCTTCCATCCATCCATCCTTCCTTCCTTCTTTCCTTCCTTCCTTCCTTCCTTCCTTCCTTCCTTCAATAACATGTAAGATAAAATCGATGCCAAAATGTAAACATATAACTGTTCTGTGTGTGTATGTGTGTGTGTGATGTTTTATTTGTTTGTTTATGAGCGTTACCCATGGAAACTTTATCTTCTTTCCTTTCCTTCTTTCTTTCTTTCTTTCTGATCTTTTTCTTTTTCTTTTTCTTTTTTCTTGTTTTCTTATCTTTCACATTTTTCATTTACTCCGTTTTTTCTTCATTTTTATTGCCTTTTCCGTGTTTTTATTTTCATTTCTCTCTCTTTCTTCTTCTTCTTCTTCTTCTTCTTCTTCTTCTTCTTCTTCTTCTTCTTCTTGGTGTCTCATTTGTAAGATAATCAATCAACAATGGAAGAAAGCAAATAAGTGAAAATGAAAAGATCAAAGAAAAAAACAAGAAAAGAAAAGAATGAAAGAAGAGAAAGTAGTAAAAACTTGAAATCTGTGAATAAGATTGAAATATTTCAGTGAGAAGAAAATTGAAATAAAACTAGTGAATGAATTAGAATTGAAAAGAGAAAGTGAAGGAGAAAAAACGTGAATATTAAAGGAGAAAAAATAGAAACGATTGAAATATGAACACAATAAAAGAAATAATACACGTTTAAGCAGGGAACAAATAAATAAACGAAAGGAAAAGAAAAAGAAAAACAAATACAAGATCGAAATATAGAAGTGATTAATACGCACACAATAAAATCAATAATGATAGAAAGGGAAAAAAATAACTAAAAGAAAAAAAAAGTAATTATAAAAAAGTGAATGTTAACAGAAAAGAAGTGAAAAAAAACTTTAAGAAGGAAACTAATGAATACAGGAAAACATGCAAGATTGAAATAAAGAAACAGTTCAATTATGCACAGAAAAAAAAAAGAATAACAGAAAACAAGGGAAAAAAAAAAACAGAAAAAGAAAAAAACAACAACTACTATACACAGATAAAAAATAAAAGAAAAACAAACAAATGAAAAGAAATCGAAATATATAAACTAATGAAATATGCACACAAGAAAACGAATAATAACAGAAAACAAGAAAAAACACAATCATGGAAATAAGAATAAAAGAAAACAAACAAACAAACATTGAAAATAAATCGAAATATATAAACCAATGAATTATGCACACAAGAGAACGAATATATATAATCTTAACAGTAGCGATAGAATTAATGGTAAGACTGAAGGGTAATAATGTTTTAGGTACGGCGGCGCTACACACGACATGACGCGAACCTTTTATAAGAGAATGTCATTTTTATAAGCCAGTGAAGTGCGCCACACAGATACAGGTGACATGCTGCCTGTCATTAAGGGGTTTGTATTATAAGGGGGGGGGGGGATTTTTATTTGCCATTTTCTTGGTTTGGGGTTGTTTTATTTATTTTTTTTTTTTTCATTTTTTATTGTATATTTGTGTGTGATCTTGTTTGTGTTTTTTGTGATTTTTTTGTTGTTTTCATTCTTATTTAGACAGTTTTGGGTTTTGGGATTGTTTTTTTCATTGTTCATTGTATTTTTGCGTGTGTTTTGTTTTACTTATTGTTTTTTGTGATTTTTTTGTTGTTTTCATTCTTATTTAGACAGTTTTTTGTTTCAGATTCTTTTTAATGTACTTTTTTTTTCATCTTATATGCATATCTTTCTTTTGTGTGTTTATTGTTATCGTTATTATTGTCGTTATTTATTGATTTTTTTTTTTATTATTATCATTATTCATCATCGTTTTATTATTTTTTTATTAATTTCTCTTCTTTCATTAACAATATTTCCATCGCATATTCGTTTTTCGTCTAACAATTTTCTAAGTATACAAATCTAAAAATACGTATTATTAAAACCCAACCTTTCTTTCCCTTACTAATCGTGTTAAGTATTCTCAAAAAAGCCAAAACAATCAATGTATACAAAGACAAAAACTCCCTCTAATGCTGTATAAAGATGTGTGTGGAAAGGAATGAACCCCAAAAAACTAAAACAAAAAACAAAAAAACATGTATTACTCCTGTATAGACTTTTTAGGTAGCGAAGATGTAGGATAGAATTGGATCTTTTTGTTTTTTGTTTCTTTTTTGTATCCATTGTGGTTGTCTGTGGTGGCGAGGGTATTGTGGAAGGTTGATTATGTTATACACACAATGTTGCCATTTTCTTCTTTCTTTTTCTTTTTTGTGACAGAATTTGATTAGGATTTGATTGGATCATTTTTTTATTTGTTTATTTTTTTTTTTTTTTTCACTTTGGGACTTCATTTGACTTTTTATCTTCACTTCACTTTTTCTTTGTTTTTTTCTCTACTTCTTCAGGATTTTTATTATTATTTTCGCTCGTTCAATTCATCTTATTTATTTTGTTTGTCATTTACATGAAAAATCTTTATCCTGTCAAATTGCTCAAAATTAATCGTAGTTTTTTTTTTTTTTCTTCTTTTTTTGTCATGAAAGTTTTGCAATTTTTTTTTTTTCTTGTATACTATTGTTGTTATTTTCACTTTTTTTTTTTGGTACGTTTATTGTCCAAAATTAACTACAAAAGGACGTTGTGTTTATAAAAGCCACGATGGAAGAGAGACAGACAGCCACGTTGGGTTAAGATCATTTCTATGCCTTTCAGACAACATGATTTGTATGGATGTGATTGGAGAGAGAGAGAGAGAGAGAGAGAGAGAGAGAGAGAGAGAGAGAGAGAGAGAAAGCCAATGTATAAATCTATATATAAGCTATTATGTATTTTTACCGAAAGTTTTATGGCGGTGTGAAAAAAAAGTAGATTTGTTCCTTTAGGACTTTGTGTGTGAGTGTGTGTAATGATTGTGAGTTATTATTATCATTATTATCATTGTTGTTGTTATTATTATTAGTGTTATTACCATTATTATTGATGTATACGCTTATAGTTTATTTTCTCTAAATATTTAACTCTTTCTTCCTTTCATTTATTTGTGATTTTTTTCATTTATTAATTAATTTATTCATTATTATTCTACATGGAAGTGCTCTAGTACATATAGCTAGTTTATTTATTCATCTATTTATTTATCATTATTATTTAATTTATCTAGTCATTATATCAATTTTACTTATGTTATTGTTATTATTATTATTATTATTATTATTATTATTATTATTATTATTATCATTATTATTATTATTATTATTATTATTATTATTATTGCTAAGGTGTAGTGAGTTATTAAGGTAAGCTTTAACGAACCTAATATAATTCTGCCCACTATCATTCTTCATCCTTTTCATTATATTATTACCATTGTCTGTTGATGCAGTGAACGTTATGATGATAAACAACAAACAACAACAAGTTTACATTAATACTGGTCTTTTTTATTCACATTCACGCATGTTGATGTTAGATAAGGTATATTCTCTCTCTCTCTCTCTCTCTCTCTCTCTCTCTCTCTCTCTCTCTCTCTCTCTCTCTCTCTCTCTCTCTCTCTCTCTCTCTCTCTCTCTGTGCCAACGAGTGAAGCAGTTCCCAGATTTCATTCGAACCACTTCATATTAACTGCTTCGCTTCACTTCCGCCTCCTCAGTGCCTTACTAGTACGTGGAGGGGAAGGACGTGTGCTGTGTAGGTCTGTCTGGTGAGTTTACCTGGAAAGAAGAATAAAAACAAGAATATTATACGAACTAAGGTAAATATTGGACCAACACCGCAAGTTACATGTGGCCTGAAACAACGCTCCTGCCGCAGTGAAGGACGAAGGAAGACTGAAGAGGTGTGATGACTCGCTGGTGGTGGTGGTGGTGAGGTGAGTTACCTTGGTGGTGGTGGTGATGGTGGTGTTGGTACTGTTGTTATGTAAGGAAGGAAGGAAGTTATGAGTTTCTTTAGATAGAGAGTGAGAGAATGCTGATAGATAAATAGGTAGATGGTGATGGTGGGGGTATTATTATTGTTTTATATTTAGGAAAGGAAGTAAGTTATGAAATTGATTGTTCGTGTGGTTAATTAGAAGGATAGATGAATAGATAGATCAAATACTGATAAAATAGATAATTAGGAAGAATCGAACTGATGTCATTAGTATTAGATGGCTTGGCAGGGTGATGGGGTACCGCTGGTGTGACTTTGTGTCCAATCAACAACTGTTCGGTGAGACTGACTGGAGGGAGGTGAAGGGAGGCCCATTCACTACCAGCAGTCCGTCACCATCAACACTGCGGCTATAATTCTTCTTCTTGTGACCTGTTCTGCTTTACGTCGCGTGTATGGGGCTGTGGCGCGCTAAACAGAAGCCGAACCTGCTTAATGGGTTATCTGTGTAAGGGATAACCCAGAATGGAGGAGGCCAAGGGGACACACACACACACACACACAACTCACAGCTGCGGGAAGTCCATCATCTCTCTCTCTCTCTCTCTCTCTCTCTCTCTCTCTCTCTCTCTCTCTCTCTCTCTCTCTCTCTCTCAATTTAAACAATGTGGGCTTTTTACGGGAATTTATAGGCTAAAGGAGATCACCTAATGGAGACCTCTTATTTGAAACACCCCACCCATTTGGCAGCCGTTGCCCAGAGTGGATGCCCAAACCTTGGTGGGAGTTACTCGGAGCAGAAAGGGACGATGTTGGGAGACAGGCGAGGCGTAGCTGTGTGGAGTGGCGCCAAAGGGTAAGACAGGCGATGCTTACGTAGGTAGACATTGATAAAAGAAAAGATAATATAAACAGATACCTAAATTGATAGATAAATACAGAATAAACATCAATGGATAGACAGATTGGTAGATATATACACAGAATAAACATTAGTGATAGATAGAAAGGAAGACAAGAACGAAATGGGTAGATAGGTGAATAGATAATGAAGGGATAAATGTTTTCTTTTTCATCCAGTTTCTTATTGTTACTTTATTTCACTTTCTTCTACTGTTATTATTTTGCGTTATGAATTTTTATCGGCACTTTTATTAATATCGTATCTGTAATTCAGTGTTATTATTGTTACACTGAGATAAAGGTAACTCTCTCTCTCTCTCTCTCTCTCTCTCTCTCTCTCAAGGAAACAAGACAGTCATTCATTTGGCTTTATTCATGAAAAAAATAGATATATAGAATATGAAATAAATAATAATGGCAAACGATCAAAACAATAGGAATAATAATAATAATAATAATAATAATAATAATAATAATAATAATAATAATAATAATAATAATAATAATAATGATAATAATTATAATAGTCCAACTTTTCACCTGAAATATACAAAAATCTAGGGTTATGTGAGATTATTTACAGTAGAAACACAAACCATCTCCTCTAATATTAGCTCTCTCTCTCTCTCTCTCTCTCTCTCTCTCTCTCTCTCTCTCTCTCTCTCTCTCTCTCTCTCTCTCTCTCAAATGGCAAGATATAGACATTGTATCTATTATTGTATTTTTCAAACTGTGTGTGTGTGTGTGTGTGTGTGTGTGTGTGTGTGTGTGTGTGTGTGTGTGTGTGTGTGTGTGTGTGTGTGTGTGACTTAAGGAAAAGAATAAATCAAACAATAACAATAACAACAATAATAGTAATAGTAATAATAATAATAATAATAATAATAATAATAATAATAATAATAATAATAATAATAATAATAATAGAAATAGTTGACCAGTAAGTGTAATAGTAGTAGTAGATTCCAATGACAGTAAGAACGAATTATGAAAATGCATAGATAATAATATTTAGAAGTCAATAATTCAGTCAGTCATTAAGTCAGTCAGTTACATTTAGTGCTGTGAGAGGAACACTGGTAAAGAAAGAAAGAAAGAAAGAAAAAAGAGAGAAAAAGAGAAGAAAAAAGGAAAATAAATGTAGAAAAGAAAGAAAAAGAAGGTCCATTGAGAGAGAGAGAGAGAGAGAGAGAGAGAGAGAGAGAGAGAGAGAGAGAGAGAGAGAGAGAGAGAGAGAGAGAGAGTAATACAGAAACTTGACAAATATACACATACAAATATAGACAAGCTGGCAAATTGACAGACAGACAAACAGACAGACAGATGGACAGACAGACACACCAAGTCCCTGATGCAAATATGTACAACAGTGTAGATCAATTTGCGTTCCTGAGATGGTAGTGTGATGTGGACCAACCATCACTACTACTACTGCTACTGCTACTGCTACTACTACTACTACTACTACTACTACTACTACTACTACTGCTACTACTACTATACAATCAGTATTTTGGGCAATCATACGTACGTACATGCATACATACAGTAATTGAGTTTAGTTAAAGATGTATGAAAATTGTTAGGTTTCTCTTTCTCTCCCTTCCTGTTTTTCTTTCTTTCATCCTTTGTTTTTTGCTTTTCTTTCAATCATTTATTTATTTATTTCTCTCATTTTATTCCTTATTTATTGATTGTTCTTTCTTTTCTCTTTCTTTGTCTATTCCTTTTCTTCCACATTTATTCTTTAATATATTGTTCTTCCTTTTCCTTATATTTTTTCTCTATTCCTTTCTCCTTCTCACTCATTCATTTTACAGTTTGTTCTTTTTTCTTTCTTTCTTTTTATTCTTTGGCTCTTTTTCTCTGACTTATTCTTAGTTCACACATTATCTCATTATCTTTCTCTTTGTTCTTTCTTTGTATTTTTTCTCTCTATTCCTGTTCTTCTCGTTCCTCCTTATGATTTTTTTGTATATTGCCTTTATTTCTCTATTTTCTTTAGTACTTTTCCTTTTCTTTCTTCATTTTCCTTCCTTCTTTGCTTTTCTTTCAAATTTCAAATTATTTCCCTTCTGATTTTTCATTCATTCACTTCTCTCTCTTTTCCTTTCCCTTCTTATTTGCCTTTATTCTCTCATCCTCTTCTCATTTCCTTTCTTCTTTTTACCACCAATTAATATTAAACACACACAAACACACACACACACACACCATACAAAACCCCACCCACCACAAGCCAGAGCCCACCACCCCAGGTCAGCCCCCACTTACAGAATACCCCATAGACTTTGCGGGGGGGTGGGCGGGGCGTGTCGCTAACTGAGGTGCGGGTGACGCCTCTTTATATGCTCATTAAGGTGTGACTTCTGAGTGGCTCGATAATCACAGTGACGGCAAGTGTATGGTTTCTCCCCAGTGTGGGATCGGATGTGTCTGTTTAGGTCACTGCGATAGGTGAAGGTTCGCTGGCAGTAGGGGCAGGATAGAGTTACTGCTGCCGCCGCTGCTGCCTCCTCCACGACCGATGTGGGCCCGCTGCTGTTCCCTGGCCCCAGGTACTCCTGCGGAAGGGATTGTTTTGGTATTAGGGTGGTTTTTTTAGGTAAGGTTAGATTTGGTTTGGTCTGGTTTGGTTGTGTTGTGTTGAAGTGTTATGCGTTGGTGTATTGTTGTAAGTGATGTTGCTACTGGGGTCATTGTTATTAGAGTTTGTGTTGATGCTTTTACTGTTGGTGATGTAATTATTGTTGTTGTTGTTGTTGTTGTTATTGTTGATGTTATTATAGTTGCTGCTGTTGTTATTGCATTCTTACTAAGGTTACTGCTACTATTATTATTGTTATCAGGGCTACTACTACTACTACTACTACTACTACAGGTCTAGATGTTTATTTGCATTGTTACTAGAACTACTCTTGCTTAAACAATCAGTGGGTGTTACTGGCACTGTTAGGTATTGGCATTAGTTCCAAGTCCTGCTAATACACTCTCTCTCTCTCTCTCTCTCTGGCAAATGGAATGAAACCAAAATGAACAGTTAACTTCTTTACTTCCTTCTCTCTTCTCCCACTACACACACACACACACACACACACACACACACACACACACACAGACACCCGTTTTATCACATTGAGTCTTTTTCCTGTATGTTCCGTACTTATAAATGTATTCTACCTGTAATACACTGGATGGATATATATGACACTTTTGTTTATCAATGTGAGTGTGTATGTATGTGTGTGTGTGTGTTTGGCATTAACACACATGCACACACACACACACACACACATTATATTTATATATATGATCTATCAGCACTTAACAAAGACACACAGACACAAACATAAGATAATCAACATACTTATACTTTCTCTCTCTCTAGGAATGACAATCCTTATCTGTGACTGGAAGTGTCTTTTATTTACTCTACTAACATCAATATCACTGCCTATATCGCACCCACGCCTTATATATGTCTGTACCCTCCCCACCCCCTCCCTCCCAGTGTCTCAGCTCACTGCAGCATATCACAGGGCAGCAGTGAAGGACTAACAGAAACTTAAATAAAATGACATAACAGTATCAGTAATAAATTAATGAAGGAACAATATTGGTGCTATTCTTAAATGTAAATGAAATAATAGTATCGGTGACGCTCTTAAATGTATATATAAATAACTTGGGTTTGTGTATGATGGATTTGTGGTTTGTTGAGAGACAGTTCATCATTTGTCACGGTTAGATTTGGTTAGACAGTTCATCATGTGTCAAGATACGTCAAAGTTAGGTTAGGTTCATCATGTGTCAAGGTTAGATTAGGTCAGACAGTTCATCATGTGTCAAGGTTAGATTAGATTAGGTTAGATGGTTCATCATATGTCAAGGTTATTCTGTTTCATTTGTTAATCTGTCAGTGAAAGGAAGAAAGCAATCCGACGTTAAGACCACAGCTACCAGCCCTGTACCCTCCTACCACCACACACACGCTGCTGGTGACTCGATGCAACACTCCACCACAACACAAAGCCAGCCATCATAGTCACCACACAGAGTAGAGGCAGCGGTGGCCATCTCCTCACCACTCCTGACAGTCATGGAACCCAAACACATATTCTTCAACACCTTGCTTTCTTACCACAACTCCAAGATTACACAGATGACTAGCTGGGTTTTCAAGAGTTTCTCCTTATAATGAACTAGAAATATTGCCAATCCATCACCAGAACCATAAAAAATACCCTGAAAAACATGACTATCTCCAACCAGAGCCTTGGGAAAATAGTGATGGTGAGAGAGCAAAGTGTTTAGGAATACAGGTAACAGTAACACGTCCTTCATTCTGTCCTCACCACACCAACACTTCATCACCACTGCACCACACCTCAAAACCACTCAGTGACTTAACAACACCATCAGACGGACTGCTTGGCTTACACCGCCACTAATAGTATTTGATTGCTTTGGCCTTGGAACACACACACAAACACACACACACACACACACACACACACACACACACACACACACAGTCAAACAGTCAGACATGCAGCCCCAGCTCAGTGTGGAGTCAGTAGGAGGTGTGTGGCGCCAGACAGCAGCCATCAAGAATCTCAAGGTCCCGTGAGGGTGACGCCTGGAAGGAGTCTGAGCCTTGTGGTGTTGGCACAGTGGCAGGGACAGTGGTGGGTGTGGCGGCGTTGTGCGGTGCGTGGCGGTGCACGGCAGCGATGTGCTTCTTGATGTTTCCCTTGAGTGCAGCGCGGTGAGGGCACAGGGGGCACTGGTAGGGCCGCTCCCCGGTGTGTGTGCGTACGTGTCGCCGCAAGTCCTGCCGGCTGCTGAACCGCTTTTGACACAGCAGACACGGGTGGCTGCCGCCCTCACCCGCCACCACCGCCACCACCGCCGACGCAGCCGTGGCCAGCCTGCCTCCACTCCCTGCACAAGCCTCCCGCCCATAGCCGCCGCTGCCGCCGCCACCGCCACTGCCACGCCCTCCCTAGAACAGGCAACACACCGTCACACTCCTGCAGCACCACAAGGCTAACAGAACCAACCACGCCACACTCCCAGCCCCCTCACACACACACACACTCCCAGCCCCCCTCACACACACACACACACACACACACACACACACACACTACATGGCAGTCGCTATAACCGTTTTTCAATAGTGTGTGCAGCGGCAACAAGGCAGGCAAGGCTAGGCAAGGGTATGGCAGGCAAGGCTAGACACTCACCTCACACCCCAACTAACAACACACCCACCTCCTCTCCTCCTCACTACAACCTTCTTCCCTCACATTAGCACCACAGCAGGCCACCGCAGGCTACCCTCACTCCCTCCTGCACTCTGGAACACATCCCTCCACACCACAACACAACCCTTCACTTCTCTACACCACCACCACCACCACACTGCCTCTACCACCACCCACCCCGCACTCAATACTACTGGAACGACAAATATATGGATACACAAAATCTTGCATTCTATTGTATTAGAATGACTGACTGATTGAAACACTTTGATATTTTGCGATATGAGAGATAAAACGCCACCACCACCACCACCATTTTCATTATTACCCCCTTCAGTACTGGGACACATTTTTACCACAAGTTTTTGGTGTGATTAGGTGATTTTATTGACATTAGCAATGGTCTACAGAGGTCAGAAGATTAATGGCCAGAGTCTATACAATTTTAATCCCCCAAATGAGTTTCTGAAGCTGTAGAAAAAAATAATAAGCAGAATAAATATGAAAATGCATCCCAGTACTAAAGAAGAGAGAGAGAGAGAAAGAACTTATAGACATTTCCATATCCTATCAGTACCAGTAACAGTTTGAAAATAAGATTACAACCCGTCCCCCAAAAAAACACCAGAAAAAACATTACCTAAACAACGAAATGAAAAAAATAATAATAAATCAATCAATAAATAAATAAAAAATCTTTCCTTACAACTCTCCCTTCCTCTTCCTCCTCTTCTTCCTCCTTCTCCTTGGGGTACTCACCAGTGTCTGCGATGATCTTGAGTCCTCCGAGTGCAGTGCCTCAAGGGGGAAGCCAGCCATGGAGTCCCAGCCGCCTATGTCCTGTGGGAGAGAGAGGCTGTGTTAAGGTGGTGGTGGTGGTGGTGGTGGTGGTGGTGGTGGTGGTGGTGGTGGGGAGAAATTTGGTTAGGTTTAGTGTTTATGGTAGTGGTAGGCAAGATGGAGGGGGG
>JAHFWG010000575.1:63896-79234 GCA_020233015.1 Callinectes sapidus | reverse complement strand
GAGAGAGAGAGAGAGAGAGAGAGAGAGAGAGAGAGAGAGAGAGAGAGGCTGTTGTATGTGAAATCTTTGCTTCCTTTTCTTCTTCTTCTTTCTTTACGTTATATTTTGGGTTGTTTTAGTTTCTCCTGTTTGTTTGTTTGTTTGTGTTGCTTTGTTGTTTGAGTCTGTATTGGTAAAATCTTTCTTTTTCGATTAAGTTCTTTTTATTTTGGGTTAATTTGCTACTTTTTCTTTATTTCCACGTATTTATTCTTTATTTTCTTTTCTTTGTTACTTTTTTTTTTTAACTTATTTTGGACAATTTTGTAATTTTTTTTCTGGATTTTCTATTTCATTTCATTTTATCAACTTTCTTTTATTTGAGATGTTTGTTTTATTTATTTTCTGTTTATTTTTGTTAGTTTCACCAGAATAAACCTTTTAATTTCACACATTTCTTACTCTATTACTTATTGACTTTTACTAAACTCTACCTTTTTATTTATTTATTTATTTATTTATTTATGTAAGAGGGAGAAGCCAGCTAGGAGGAAAAATGAATAAAAAACTTTAGTAATCTACCAGTTTTCATTTATTTTTCCTGTTTTTTCTTATTTCATTTAATCTTTTTTTATTGGTAAAGGCTCATTAACTGTTCAGGCTGTGTAATATTTTCCCAAGGTTTAATTAATCACATTTACACCAACACCTGTGGCTTTCTATCTAATCTATTCCACAACACAGCTCTTGTAGATACCCCAAAGTTAACAGAAACACTATAAAAGCACATTAAAAAACCACCAAACTATAACCCACAAAAATACCCAAACCCAGAAAACCCCTTCAAGTAGCAAAAATAATGAGAAAACAGCCCAAAAATAAGAAACTACAAAAGAACTTCCTTATAAAAGACTTAGCCCATGTTTACTTTCACTCTTTCATCATTACTACTTCTTCTCTGCTTAGTTCTCCTCTTCTTCCTCTTTCTTTTTGTATTTCATCCTCTTCCTCCTAGTTTCTTCCTTCTCTTTGTCTTTCTTCCTCTTCTTCCTCTCTTCCTTCTCTTTGTCTTTCTTCCTCTTCTTCCTCTTTCTCTTAGTATTCCTTCCTCTTCCTCTCTTTCTTCCTCTTTTTCTTCCTCTTCTTCCTCTCTTTCTTCCTCTTCTTCTTCTTTCGTCCTCTTCTTCCTCTTTTTCTTCCTCTTCCTCTTTCTTCCTCTTCTTCCTCTTCTTCCTCTCTTTCTTCCTCTCTCTTTCCTCTTCTTCCTCTCTCTTTCTTCCTTCTCTTCCTGTTTCTTCCTATTCTTCCTCTTTTTCTTTGATTTTCTTCCTCAATTTTTTCTTCTTTTCTCTCCTTTTCTTCCCTTTTCTGTTCCTTTTTCTTTTCCCCCTTTTGTTTTCCTTTTCTCTTCCTTTTTCTCTTCCTTTTTTCACTTCCTTTTTTTCTCTTCCTTTTTTTCTTCCTTTTTCTTCCTTTTTCTTTTTTCCTCCATGTGTTGCATATTTTAGTTTCCTTTGTATCTTTTTCCTCTTTGCATTCCTCCTCCTCCTCCTCCTCCATCTAATATTTCTCTTCCTTTTCCTTTTTTCTTTTCTTCATTTTTTACTCCTTTTTTTGCAAATTTTCATACTTTTTTTATTTTTTACTTTAAATCTTCCTCCCCTTTTTTCATAGCTTGTATAATCCTCCTCCTCCTCCTCCTCCTCCTCCTCCTCCTCTGTTTACCACTCATTACTTTCTTTGTTTACACTGTTTACTCCTCTAACTAATCTTGAAGGAGACTTGAGAACACTGCCAGCCTTACCCCCCCTCCTCCTCCTTCCTCTACCCCCCCTCTTCCTTCCTCTTCCTCCCTTCCTCCCTCTTCCTCCCTCCCTGTCCCTCCACCACACTTCCCTGCCATCCCTGCCTTCCTCTTCCCTTCCTGCTGATGGAGGAGGAGGAGGAAGGAGAGAGAGAGAGAGAGGGGATGTTAGGTTAGGTTTAATTAAGTTCTTCCTGTTTGTTTAGGGTTTTTTTTCATATTTTTTTTGGGGGGGTTTGTTTTGTTTTTGTTTGTTTTTGCATTTTTACCTGTTCTCTTTTTCTTGGTTTTCTTTTTTTCTTTTCTTCATTTTCTTTTCTCTATCTTTCTTGTCTATTTTCTTAGTTTTCTTTTTTTTTCTTCATTTTCTTTTCTCTTTCTTTTGTCTTTTTCTTATTTTTTGTCTTTTTCCTTTCAGTAACCAACAAAAAAAGTTAACCATAAAAAAAAGTAAAAATATACGAAATAAATACACCGTTTTCTAGTATATCAACAATTTTCTATTCAACAACAATAAAAACAAGTAATTTCAAGTCTCTCCTGTCATTTATAACAAGAAGCATTTCCTTTCATCATTTATAACAAGTAAATTCAAACATTCCTTTTCAATAATTTTTAACCCACAAAAAACTCCCTGAAAAGTTATATTCCATTCACTTATAACCACTAATTTCAAACTCTCAACCATTTATAACCCACAAAAAAAACATTTCAATCATTTATAAACCCACTAAAAAAACCCTTAAAACATTACCATTTAAATCATTTATAAACCCACAAAAGAAACCCCCTAAATTATCTATCTTCCTTTCAATCATTTATAACCCACAAAAAATACTTCAAATCATTTATAAACCCATTAAAAAACCCTTAAAACATTACCATTTCAATCATTTATAAACCCTCAAAAGAAACCCCCTAAAAATCATTAATTAACCCACAAAACCCCCCCCCCCCAAAACTTACCATATCAACTTAATAATGACGATAAGAGTTAATTAATAATCCCATGAAAACCTTCCTTTCAATGGAGTTACGACCAAAACCTTCCCTTAAGAGGACAAAAGTGAAGTAGTAGTGATATTGGTGTGTATTTTTATTTGGTTGGTTAAGCTGTTGTCTGCAGTGAAGGGAGGAGGGTGTCTTTGGCTTTGGGTTATCTTAATGTGTGTGGTTTGTTGCTTCAGAGAGAGAGAGAGAGAGAGAGAGAGAGAGAGAGAGAGAGAGAGAGAGAGAGAGCTTTTATTATGTAAGGAGATATTTCAAGTTTTTCTTTTGTTACAGCTTGCTTTTTTTTTGTTTTGTTTGTTTTTCATATCTTCCTTTTTCTGGCTTTCATGTTTTTTCTGTTTTTTCTTCAGTTTTTCATGTTTACTTCCTTTTTTTCTCTATTTTTTTCCAGTTGTCTTTTCCTACTCTTCTTATTTTCTTTATTTCTTATTCCTTTTTTTCCTCGTCTTATTAATTTGTTTTCTTTACTTTTTCTCATCCTTTACCCTTAATTTAGTTTTTTTGTCTATCTTTTCTATTTTCTAATTTTCTCTTCATTTTCTTCATTTCTTATTCTTCCTTTCTTTCTCATCTTTTTCCTGGCAAATCCTTATCCTTCTTCAGTACTTTTGCTTACAAACTTTCCTCCTTTTATTTTGATTATCTTCTCTTTCTTACTTTTATTCTTGTTACTATCTCTTCTTCCCTTTGTTCTTTTTACTCTCTCTTTCTCTCTTTCTCTCTCTTTCTCCTCTTTCTTTCTCTCTCCCTTTTATTTTTATTATCTTCTCTCTTTCTTACCTTTATTCTTGTTACTATGTCTTCATCTCTTCTCTTTGTTCTTGTTACACTCTCTCTCCTTCCTTTATTCTTGTTACTATCTCTTCTTCCTTTATTCTTCTTACTATCTTCTCTTTGTTCTTGTTACTATCTCTCTCTCCTTCCTTTATTCTTGCTAGTATCTCTTCCCTTTGTTCTTGTTACTCTCTCTTTCTCTCTCTTCTTCATTCTTGTTACTATCTCTTCTTCCTTTATTCTTGTTACTCTCTCTTTCTTCTTCCTTTATTCTTGTTGCTATCTCTCCTTCCTTTATTCTTGTTACTTTTTTCTCTTACTTTTTTCTCCTTCCTTTATTCTTTCTTCCCTTATTCTTATTCTTCCTGCCTCTTTTTTTCTCCTTCCTTTATTCTTGTTACTTTTTTCTGTTACTTTTTTCTCCTCTTATTCTTTTTACTCTTTTTACTCTTCTTCCTCTATTCTTGTTACTCTTTCACTCCTTCCTTCCTTTCTTATATCTTACAAAAATTCTCTTTCCCTGTCTGTCTGTATTTGCAAACTCTCTTCCTATTTCCCTATCTTGTTATATCTTCCTCTTGCCTTCTCTGTCCTGTTTACTAACTTGTCAATGTTGTGTGAGCATTAACAGCTTGGCATAACAAACCTTGATGTGAGGAGGTGTGTGTGTGTGTATGTGTGTGTGTGTGTGTGTGTGTGTGGGTAGGATGGTTCTGAGTTTTTATTTGTTGTTTTTCCAGATTTTTTCATGTTTTCATTTATTTTTTTGTTTTTTTGTATTTTGTGTTTGTCTTTCATGTTCTATTTTATATGTTGGTGTCTGGTTTGTTTCTTCATTGTCTTGTTTTATCTCTATATGTTTCCTCTGCTTCTTCATTTCTCATATTCCTTTTATTTCCTCCTTCCTTTCCTTTTCTTGCTTTCTTTTCATTTCCTATTTTTTATTGTGTGCAATATTTTCCTTTTGCATTTTTTGTATTCCTTCATTTTTTTGCATTCTTTCCTTCCATTCCTTCCTATTTCTTTCTTTTTCTCATCTTTCTCTTCCATTTTTCTCTTTTCTCTTCCTTTCTTGTCTTTTCTCTCTTCCTTTCTTGTCTCTTCCTTTGTCTTTTCTTGTCTTCTCTTTCTTGCATTTCTTTTTTGTATTCCTTCATTTTTTTGCATTCTTTCCTTCCATTCCTTCCTATTCATTCTTTTCTTTTTTTCTCATCTTTCTCTTCCATTTTTCTCTTTTCTCTTCCTTTCTTGTCTTCTCTTGTCTTTCTTGTCTTCTCTTGTTTCTCTTGTCTTCTTTTATTTTCTCTTCTATTTTTCCCTCCTTACTTTTCTTCCTTTTTAAATCCAGTACCAATGTTACAAAAACCTTTAAAAATAACAATGTGTGCAGTCCATCATTATTCCATGCCAGGGAGGGAGGGGAGGGGGGGAGTGGGGAGTGGGGAGGGGAGTGGGGTGGGTGTTGACAGCTCCCCACACCAACACACCTGTGACAAAGTTGTGAGAGAGAGAGAGAGAGTGAGAGAGAGTGTCGTTCTGTACCTATCATTGTCTCCCACACAGTATGATGCGGATATGGGGGACAGCCACTCTGGGCACAGCAGCAGAGGCGGCCGCGGTGATCATTCTGTAAGTCCATCATGCATTGGAAACCTCATGTCACTCATATCAGTCATTCATCATGTCATTCATATTTTTTTTTTTGCCTTGGTTTTCATGTTTGTTTTTCACTTTTTTTTTTTTGTATCAACCTTATTTCTCTCATTTCATTGTCTTGGTTTACGCATTGGAAGCCTCATGTCACTCATCATATCATATCATTCATTTATTGTGTCATGTCAGTTATTCATTCATTTGTATTATTTTTTGTCTTGGTTTTCATGTTTATCTTTTTCATTTTTTTTGTTGTATCAACCTCATTTGTCTCATTTCATTGTCATGTCAGTTTTATCATTCTTGGCTTACACATTTCTCCTTTTTTTGGGGTGGTGGTGGTTGGGGGCATTTGAATCTCATCTCACTCATATATTGTCATGTCATTCATTTATATTATTGTTTATTGGTTTTTCATATCATATTGTCATGTCAGTCTTTTGTTCATATAGTCTGGGATAACTCATGTCATTCTGTAATTTTGCATTTCACATTGGAATTTCATATCTCCCTCATTGTCATGTCATTCTGTCCATTACATTATGCTATGTCATCTCATTTCTGTCATGCGTTTTGTCAATTCCTGTCATTTTCACTAGTCATATCACTCTTGTTGCTTGTCATTTGTTCATGTCATCATTCTCTCATCTCACTCTCGCATTTGTCTTGAGAATGTCATGTCACTCACTATCAAGGACTTTTCACAGTACGCATCTAAGTCATGTTTCTCCTTTTCCATTTTGCACTTCCATTTCCCAAGGTGCTGTCATGTCACTCACTTCATATCATCCCCTTATGTCACTTCTGTCATGCATTTCTGAAGGTGTTTACTCTCATCTTTAGTCATGTCATTTGCACTGCCACACGTCATTTCTGTTAATGCGTTGCTTCGTGGATTGACAGTGTGCACTTCCCTTCATCTTGCCTCATTTCTGCTTATTTTCTTTTTTCCTGTCTTATTTTTTTTGCTTATTTGCTTTTTTTTATGTATTTTCTGCTTATTTTTTCTTTCTCTTTACTCATTTTCTTTCTATGGACTTATTTCTGCTTATTTTTCTCTCTCTCGTCTCATTTCTGCTTATTTGTTTCTATTGGCTTATTTCTGCTTATTTTCTTTCTTGACTCATTTCTGCTTATTTTTCTATTGGCTTATTTTGCTTATTTTCTTTCTTTTGCCTTTTTTCTGCTTATTTTCTTCTTTCATGCCTCATTTCTGCTTATTTTCTTCTTGACTCATTCCTGCTTAATTTTCTTTCTATTGGCTTATTTTCTGCTTATTTTTCTTTCTATTGGCTTATTTCTGCTTTTTTTTCTTTCTAGTAGCTTATTTTCTGCTTATTTTATTCTTTCTGCTAATTTTCTTCTTGCCTTATTTCTGCTTATTTTTCATCTTTGGGCTTGTTTCTGCTTATTTTTCTCCTGACTTGCTTTCTGCTTATTTTATTCTTTCTCTTGACTTATTTTCTGCTTATTTTCTTTCTCTTGCCTTATTTCTGCTTATTTTCTTTCTCTTGCCTTATTTCTGCCTATGTTTTCTTTCTATTGCCTTTTCTGCTTATGTTTTCTTTCTATTGGCTTATTTTGCTTATTTTCTTTCTTGGCGTCTTATTCTTTATTGACGGCTATGGGACACTCAGATATATTCCGCTTTGTATAACTATTTGCCATCTTACAAAATGCTTCAAAATTATCTGATCTATTGTCTGGTTTCATTATAGAATTTATCATTATACTTCACCATCCATTTAAATCATCTAGTACTTCACAACCATCTAATATTTCACACCATGCAACACAAACTGTATTTAAATCTAACCTAACCTAACCTAACACAGCATTACCATTATTATTTTTAACCAATGATGTGCTGTTAATTTTTCATCCCTGCCTCCCATCCCCCCCCCCACATCCTCCCCCATGCTAGGCTACACCCCCCATGCAATCTCACGAGAGTCGCAGCATCAGGCATTTGTATTATTGACGCGATATTTTCAGGCCGTCCTTTTACTGAGAGAGAGGCAGTGATTCATGTTTTTAGCTGAATGAAGAGAATATTTGAGTTTTGTAGTCTTAGCTCTTTGTCTTGTTTCATTTCCTTGTGTTTTATATTTATTTATACTTAGTGTTTTTCGTATGGAGTTTTAAGTGTTGGTTTAATTTTGCTCGAGTTCTTTATTCCCTTTCAATTTTCTTTTGTTGAATTAATATTTTTCCGGTGGTCTTATCGTGCGGTTTTTTGTCGTTTATCGTGTATCGGCAAGTTATCAGTTCACAGTATCAGGACCCGGTGATATTTACTCCTTCCAGTTCACTCAAGTTTCATCCGTGGTTCCAGTTAGATCAAGTTACATTTGTGGGGGTCTGGAAATCAATATCAAGATCACACTCACTTGTTGCTATTTTGTCACTTTATCTGTTAGTTTTGTCAAGATCTATACTTCTGCTGTGAAAGGTGACCAGTTCTATACAATGTTGAGTTTATTAGATTTAAAACCCCCTTGCATACTCCACAACATTGAGTGAGGCTAGTGTGTTGAGTGTGTGTGTGTGTGTGTGTGTGTGTGTGTTGGATAGATTAACATCGACCCTTTAGATAGTTCCTTTCTCTCACCCAACCTAAGCTAAACCAGACCCTTAATACCTCCCATTCTGTCCCCCCACACCCCACAGCAGCAAAAACCTTTATTCCAACACTGTGTAACCTCCATTCCTTCACCTCACCTAACTACACTCCCACATTTTATCCAGTTTACTGTCTCCCCACCCACAGAACCCCCCACCAAATTTTAATTCTAACACATATATAACCTCCATCCCTTCACCTAACCTAACCTAACCTAACCTCACCTCCATTCCTTCACCTCACATAACTACACTGTCCCACATTTTATCCAGTTTTGTCTCCCCACCCACAGGAGCCCCCCAAAATTTGCATTCTAACCCCATATATAACCTCCATCCATTCACCTAACCTAACCTAACTAAACTGTCCCACCTTTTGTCCAGTATTCTGTCTCTCCACCCACAGAACCCCCCACAAAATTTTCATTCTAACCCCATATATAACCTCCATCCCTTCACCTAACCTAACCTAACCTAACCAGTTCCGTTCCCCCCACCAGGAGCACTCAGAGCCGGAGCAGATGCGGAAGCTGTTCATTGGAGGGCTGGACTACCGCACCACCGATGACAGTCTGAAGGCATACTTTGAGCAGTACGGCGAGATTGTCGACGTCGTGGTGATGAAGGACCCCAAGACAAAGAGGTCCCGCGGCTTTGGCTTTGTGGCGTTCTCCCAGGCGTACATGGTGGACGAGGCGCAGAAAAACAGGCCACACAAGATCGACGGGCGTTCTGTGGATACGAAACGCGCCGTCCCTCGTGATGAGATTGGCAAACCTGAGGCTGGTGTGACGGTGAAGAAGCTCTTTGTTGGTGGCATTAAGGATGATGTGGATGAGGATGTAAGTGTATTTTGTATCACTTTGTTGGGTCTGGTTTGATATTGTAACTTTTGGTACGAGAGTGCAGTTTCATGTGATAATGTTTTGTTTACTGTTACTTCCTATTACATCACAAATCAGTTTTATTATTACTATTATTTGTTACCCTATCATGTCACAAAAACCATAATCAATCAATAATCATCCTATTGCATCACAAATCAAACAATACACTTGATTTTTTCTTGCAATATTCTCTCTGCATCTTCAGTAATCCTTCCCTCATTCTTCTAATTAATTCCTTTTTAAAAACAATAACTTTTGCTTTCTCTACCATGACTTTTGAACGTTTTACATCACAAATCAAACCATACTTAAGTTTTCTCTTGCAATACCCTCCGTTAATCCTGTCACTTGTTTAATTAGTACTAAACATC
This sequence comes from Callinectes sapidus, assembly GCA_020233015.1. Taxonomy (NCBI): domain Eukaryota; kingdom Metazoa; phylum Arthropoda; class Malacostraca; order Decapoda; family Portunidae; genus Callinectes; species Callinectes sapidus. The sequence continues at coordinate 70,133 of JAHFWG010000575.1, read as the reverse complement.
ACCTTTTAAATCAAACTTGCATTTTTCAATATTCCACATCACCTTTTAAAAACAAATATGCCTTATTTTGCCATTACTTTTCACCCTTCAACATCCGTACTACTATTCTACCTCCATTTCTGCTCTTACTTCCCTTTACTTTTCATCTTTAACATCCTTCAAATATCTTGCCACATCCTACCTTCATAACTTAACCTCATTTCCCCCTCTTATTTCACATTACTTTCCCCCCCTTAAACATCCTCCCTTCTACCTTTATTTATATTACTTTCCCCCCTTCAACATCCTTCAAATATCCTTAAAACATCACATCATTTAAACATCCCAATATCATACACCTAACCTAACCTAACCTAACCTAACTCCCACCCCAATCTCTCTTTTCTCAGGACCTGCGCGAAACCTTCAGTTCCTTTGGCAACGTTGTGTCAGTGAGCATCCCCACCGAGAAGGAGTCGCAGAAGAAGAGAGGCTTTGCTTTTGTTGAGTTTGAGGACTACGATGCCGTCGACAAGGCCTGCTGTGAGTATGCCTTAGTCAGTGTTCTTAAGGGTGTGTGTTTGTGTTTGACTAGGGTTGTGAGGGAGGGAGAAGGGTTGGGCTGTATGTATGTGTTTATTTTGCTAGGGTGGGGAGAGAGGGAGAGGATAGGAGAGGTTGTGTGTGTGTGTGTGTGTGTGTGTAAGAGAGATAGAGACAGAAGGAAATGTGTGCGAGTGAGTAAAAAGGAAGTTTGAGAGATAGAGAGGAGGAAACAATGTGTGCGAGAGATGGAGAGAGAAAAAAGGAACTGTGAAAGATAAACTGTGTGAGAGAGATAGAGAGAGATTTAGTGAATTGGTGTGAGAGAGAGAAAGGGAAGTGAGAGATATACAGAAGCAATGTGTGAGAGAATGAGAGGTGAATGGGTATGAGAGAGAGAGAGAGAGAGAGAGAGAATGTGTGAGAAATAGAGAGAGAAGAATATGTGGAAGATGGAGAGAAGGGAATGACTGAAAGAGAGAGAGGAAATGTTTGGTGTGTGTGTGTGTGTGTGGAAAGAAGCATTTATCAGTTTAATCAAGGACTGCATATATAGATAGATAGCAAGGTAACAGGTGAAAAAAAGTGACATGAGCGTTCTTTGTGTAAGGCAGCGACAGGAGGAGGAGGAGGAGGAGGGGGAAGGGAAGGAGCATGTACAAGAGTGGTGCTGTGTGGGGTGGTGTGGTGTGGTGTGACCTTTTACTTCATTGATTGGTGATGGCATCCTGTTGGTTAATGATGAATGAGGTGCTGAGGAGTGAGGCATTATGGGTGTGCAGTGACGGAGATCAATAGAGAGAGGAAGTGCCGAGAAAGAGACAGACAGAGAGAGAGAGGAGGAGAGAATGTTTGATAGATGCTTAAAATGAATGTTTAGGGAAATGTAGAGAGAGAGAGAGGGAGAAGTGAACTGTGGAGGTGTATAGTGGTGAGAGAGTGAAATGAGAAGGTTGTGGTTGTGAGATTAGGTTAGGAATTGACATTTTGGTGTGTGTGTGCGCGTGTATGATGTATGGTGACTGTTTGCAATGTTGGTGGTGACTGTGTGTGTATGATAATAAATGATGTTATGGTTGATTTTGTGTGTTGGTAATGGTGTTATGGTGACTGGGATAGTGTGTGTGTGTGTGTGTGTGTGTGTTGGATCATTCAATCTTCACTGATTCTGACCTTTACGTATCATAATTAATTCTCGGCACACACCGGTCCATTGTTTGCATCACCACAGTGTCCAGCGGTGATGCACTGAATTGTTGATGATGGGCTGCTCTGATCACTGTGGTGGTGGTGGTGGCGGTGCTGGTGTGTGCTGGAGTATTGTTCATTTTTTTTCCTGTGTATTATTATTATTCTTGTTATGTAACAGATAGAATGGTTATATTATTGCACATTTTTCCTATTTATTGTTTTGTCATTATAACGTTGATGAAGTAGAAAGATTTTGATATGTATCGTAGTTATCATTTATTTCATTTTTTTCTATCACCATTCCTACTGTTATTGCATTGTCACATTTCAAACAACAATACAGGCTCACTATAAACACATTCCTATTGCATTATTACTTATTACTTATGTTGTAGTTAGAGTGAGCTAATGTAATGTGTAAATTTGATACATTGTAGTTAGCATAAGGCTCAGATGATGATATAAGATGTAAATTAAATATGTTTTTTGTAGTTAGTGTAAGTCAAGCTGATATAAAGTTAGGAGTAATGACTGAGCACTTTAGCATTGTGTTAGTGTTTTAATGTGTTGTGTTGTGGTGGTGTGGTGGTGTGTGTACTGGTGTGTATTGGGTAGCATTGTATTTTGAGGTGGGTTTCTCCGTGCCAGCAGTGCACAAGAACATCCAGTTGAAGGGGAAGCGGGTGGACGTCAAGAAGGCCCTCAGCAAGAACGAGATCCAGATGCAGCAGAGGAACCGCATGGGAGGGATGGGCGGCATGGGACGCGGCGGCGGCAACGGACCCTGGGCTGGCAACCGCAACGACAGCTGGGGCAACAACCAGGGGGGAGGATGGCAAGGTAGGCCAGGTAGGGTGTGTGTTTGTGTGTATGATGACTCTGTTCCATCTAGATCTGGTGTTCGGTATCTTTGTAGCTTGTATAAATGTTTTGGTGATTTTTGAAAGAGGATAAAGTTTTAGTTGTAATATTTGATCACTTAAATTAGTCTTCTCGGTAGTGTGTTCTCTTCCTTCCATAATTGTAGGGAAATTGAAGTACATTTTTGGCAGTTCTTTTTTGGAGTAATTTCAGTTTTAAGTTGTATGTGAAGCTCCATGAGTTAAATTCAGTTGATGTACAGTTTGAGCTGCTTGAAATATCCTTGTAAGATTTGATTCATTCACTCCTTGTCACAGCAAAGGTATGTAGTCTCTTTCCCTGGTGTATGTATGGCTGCTGTTGGTTGGTTGGTTGGTTGGTTGGTTGGTGTGCTGTCTGTGCCGTGGCTGTCATGGCATCAGTGCAGTGTGCCTAGACAGATCCATACACCCACATTCAGTAACACTTCACTGCTGCTTCACCTCCACTATTTCAAAAGGCTTCTGTTTAAAGTTTTTAAGGGTGTTCTACGGTTCTAGTGACAAATGAATGAGATTACTACATGAGTGACGAGAGAAACACCCTCAGAAACCCACCTTGTAGTCTCTGTGACCTTTGGAAATGTGGTGGTGAGAGTGGAGTGCATCAAAGTACGTACCATAATGCATCACTCTCTCCACAGACAACCGCGGTGGGTGGGGTAACCAGGGGAACTACGGAACACCAAACCAGGGCGGCCCAGGGGGGTATGGCAACCAGGGAGGCTATGGCAACCAGGGGCCTTGGCAGGGTGGCCCCCCCAACAACCAGGGGTGGAACAACCAGACGAACCAGGGCTGGAACCCACAGGCCAACAACTACGGTGGCACCCCCAACAGCTGGGGCCAGGGACCTAACGACTTTGGCAATAACTACGGCCAGAGTTACGGTGGTGGCCCAATGAGGAACCAGGGATATGGACAGACGAACCGGTCCACCCCATACAACGCTGGTGAGTACTGAGCTGCCTGGTGTGGTACTGGTGATGCTGGTACTGGTACTGGTGGTGGTGGTAGTGGTGGTGGTGGTGGGGGGTGGGGGTGTAAGGGTGGTAATTTATAGCATTTGAATTGAGTGCAAGTTTTTGTAAGAGTTTTGAGTACCGTGGCCCATATTAAGTGTCTTTTGTAGCATTTTCTGAGATGAATTTCTGGTCTTGTTATCCATTTTTAACCTGAAATTGGTGTACTTTGTGTCAGCAGCTTCACATTTACTGGTGATGAGGTAATGGCTGAAGTACATTCATTTTTTGAGATTAAGATGGTTTTTAAGACTAGAAATTTAAGAAAAAGTTACAAGATGGAGAAGCTGTTAATATTGGCCTTGTATTATTTTTTATTCAGATTGTGCTGACTCAGTGTGAGTTGATAGCAGTGCAGTGCAGTGCAGTGCAGTGGTTGTTGGTTGGGTTATTTAATGGTGTCATTTGCTGCTGTGTTTAAGAGAGAAAGACATCTTCACATTTCCAGTGTTCTGTGTATGTAGTATTTATATAAGTCTATTTTTGTGGTAAAGAGAGTGTAAACTGTGATGAACCTGTGCTACCCTACCTTGCCCCATTCCACTTCAACAACAACAACTGGTACATTATTGGTCTAATGAGATGTTTATCATGAGTAAAAAGTTTCAAGTTAATAACGATAGCCATTTATTTTACCCACGGATGAAAGAACGTTACAGGAGAGGAAATGGAGACAAGTTCAGTGTAGAAACAGGATGTGGTGAGACCTGAGATAAGATATGTGACTGGAAGAGGTGACAGTGATGGTTAAGTAAAGCTTGCCGGGTTGGAATACAGTAAAACCTCAAGACCAAAACAACAGCGCACTTCTATTACTGACAAATTCGTGGGCTTTTCCCTTTGTTCTTGTTGCCCTTGGCCAGCTTCCCCCTCATATAAGAAGTCTCACTGCAGCTGTTTTGAATATACCTATAGACATATAATATGCCCTTCACTACATAAAATAACCTATAGAAGAGCTTGAGTTTTTACTGTATTAGTTAGGTTAGGTGCTTTTCACTACATGTCAGAGTTTGATGGTCATATTCTCAACATTTCTGTACTTCACCTCCACTATTTCAAAAGCCTTTGTTCAAATTTCTGCAAGTTTTTAAGGTCTGGTTGTAGAGGCAGAGTGACGAGATTTCTGTATTATGAACTGGAGAAACACTTTAAAACCCCATTAATCCCTACCGAGGCCTTGGAAAATAGAGGTGAGAGAAGCAAGCAAGTGTTTAGGGAATGTGGGACTGATGTTTTACTCTATTAGATTCAGTATAAGGTGAGGGTCAGGTCAGTGTGTGTTGGTTTACTCTATCAGGTTTAGTATGAGTGATGAGTGATGGTGACTGTGGTCTTGTTAGGTTTAGTATGAGATGGTGTGAGGGTGAAGGTGTGTTGGAGTGGTGGTGCTGAGGTGACTGTGTGTGCTGCAGGTGGCTACAACAACCCCGGCAACAGTGGGCCCAACAGCTACGGCGGCGGCGGCGGTGGTAGTGGCGGCGCTGTCAACATGAACCAAGGGCCAAACCGTCGCTATTAGAGTAGCCTTGGGGGGTGGGGGCGTCCTGTGGGTGAGTACCAACTTCCTCTTGTTGTTGTTGTTGTTGTTGTTGACTATTCTACTATTACTATTACTACTATTTTTATTATTATTATTATTATTATTATTATTATTATTATTATTATTATTATTATTATTCATTGTAGTGATGACAAGAGTTGCTGCTGTAGGTTACTTTGCTGCTATATCAGTTATTTCTTTGGTTTGTTGAATTATTATTATTATCATTATTATTATTATTATTATTATTACTGTTTGCATTGATTGCTTAAAATAAGTCATGAAATACTGTTTTGAAACTTCCAAATGTTTTGATATTGAGTATTTATATATATATATATGTAAATATTTGACTAACCTTTTGAGATAATGTTGACTAATTTATGATTTTCCACACAATAGGTACATAGCAGTTTAGCCATGAGGCAGGCAGGCAGAGGCAGGGCTTGAGTCAGGGCCCAGGCAGTCAGGATAAAGCTAGGAGTGGGGCAGGCGAGCTGAGCTATAGGGTGGTAGACAGCCAGGCTCCTCAACACCCTGGAGCCTTGCAAGACACATTCCATTCGACGCTTGGACTAGCACCCACTGGCCTCTGTAGGGGAGAATTTAAGTTTTTTTCCTAATTTTTTTTTTACCCTTTTTTTTTATATTTGTGCTTGCATTTTATATACTTAGGATAATGTGTAGTATAATAATAATAAAAAAAAGAAAAAAAACATCTACTCTCATATATTGAAATAACCAAAGCATAGTCAGCTCTTTGTATTATGTGTGCAGAATTGTAACTTTCATTTTACAAATAAATTAATCCTAAGACTGGTGTGTTCTGACATCCTGAGTCTGGGTGTGGAGAGAATCTAGGCAGTGAGGTCTAGGAACTGTCTAGGTGTTTACAAAGAAAGGTAGGTTGTGTATGGTTTTGTGGTGTAGGCAGTAAAGTATCCTAGGGGTTTGGGAACACGTCATTATTATTATTATTATTATCTTCTATTAATGTCAAACTATTACCTTTTTAACTTTTTCCTTTTTTTGAGTGGTTAGCACATTGTGTAGTGATGGT
>JAHFWG010000575.1:37906-48163 GCA_020233015.1 Callinectes sapidus | reverse complement strand
AGAGAGAGAGAGAGAGAGAAAATCCAAACATAAGAATAAAAAAAGATAAATAAATGAAAATAGAGAGAGAGAGAGAGAGAGAGAGAGAGAGAGAGAGAGAGAGAGAAAAGTGTGTTGGGTGTAATCTGAGGTTAGCATCACCAAAACAAACACGGCAAAAGAAATTTTTATTAGGAAAAACAATACAGCGACCACAGATACTATTACATACACCATAATGGTAAACAAAACACCAAACAGTCATGGAATATTGGGACACTCAGCTCCCTTCCCCACCTCACACACACACACGCACACACACACACACACACACACACACACACACACACACTAATGCATATTATATCTAGAACACCAGTAGTAATAGTAGTAGTAGTAGTAATAGTAGTACATAGTAACAAAAGACAAACTTACTGCTTTTTTTTGTATTTAATCTACAGTACGCACATAATGTTTCCTTCCTACCGTATGTTTCCTAATGTCTAAGGCTGCTGAGAGACCATTCTTCAACACACACACACACACACACAATAATCTTGCATCAGTTTAGGTTCCTTACAATAACACACACACACATTATTCTTGCATGTATTTCCTTAGAGCTACCACACACACACACACACACACAGGGGTTAACCATTCTAGGGTAGGCCAGGGGAGGGCTGTAGGGAGTGTGGGGGCATGGGGGAGTGACAGTAACATTTCCTTACATGTAAATTAAAGTAAAAGTAGAAAAAACTGGCTTTGAACATGCGGCATTGGGGGTGCCTTGTGTCTGTATGTCTGTGTGTCTGTCGCTAAGAAGTCATGCATTGGTGTGGGGTTAAATATAAGATAAAATATTTCTTTAGGTGTGTATAAAGGTTGATTATGAAGTTGACTGAGAGAGAAGTGAAGAAATGGAGGTGAGAAAAAGTTAGCTGAGGAAATAAATGATAATAAAAAATAATAATAAAAATAAGAAAAAACAATAATAATAAATAAATAAACAAGTTAGCTGAAGAGTTTATGAAATTAGAATATTACTGATAGACTCTTTAAGATGTGAGTGAATATGAGACACTTCTACTATACGTAATAAATTCACAGGAAAGATTCTAAGCTGGGAAGAATCACTTTTAAAACCTTTCTGAGTCACCACCTCACATCACTTCACTTCAAGACAAACTAAACAAATGAAGTGAAAAGGTTACCTAAGAAAATGACTGATGTAAACTCCGAACTTCAAAATAAGATGAAAAAATTAGGAAAAATGAAAAAAACATCCTTGACGCACTGATGTAAACTCTGGACTTCAAAATAAGACGAAAAATTAGAAAAAATATAAAAAAACATCCTTGACACATAGTTAGATGAATGATAAGATAATTCCATGGAAACAAAGGGAAAAGAATGAAACAAGAAGTCGGAGAGTGATAAAATAAAACCATAGAAACAAAAAAGAAGAAAAAGGAGTGAAATAAGGAATTAGAGAAATAATAAGAAGTCAACCTTGCACTAATATAACTTGCAAATAAAGAAATAATACTAAAATCTATACTCTTCCCATTTCACCTCACAAACAGAGGGACAGCAAACCACTTAAAAAACACCAGGAAGAAGGAAGGAGGATGAGATAGAGAAGTAAATCAATGAAAGAAATTAGTAAACAAGAGAGAGAGAGAGAGAGAGAGAAACAAACTATAGATATCTAAACTAATACCATACTGATTTGAACCTGACAAGAACTAAAGAGGTAGCTTATGCCATACACACACACACACACACACACACACACACACACACACACACACACACACACACACGCACACACACACACACGGGCAAGAATGAGGCAAGGGGCAGTTCACAGCATCAACAAAAAAAAGCAACAGAAATAATAATAAATAATCAAATCTCGCTGGCATCTCATTAAAACGTAAGAGAGAAGAGAGAAAGTCCTAATGTCTTGTGTTGTCTTGGCCATGGGGGGTGGCTGGCCCTGGGGAGTGGCTGGCCCAGGGAAAGTACAAGTCCTAAGGGGAGACAGGCTGGGCAAATGGCTGGCTTCTCGGTACTGGGTGTCTGAAATAAAGTTAGTGAAGGTTACAATGCTGTCTGTTTTTTTTTAGTTTGTTTTATATAAGAGGAGGGGAGATGGCTAACAGCAACAAAAAACAGTGAAAATAAAGAGCTACGTTGGGTTAGTAAGGTAAATCAATAAAGTCAGTGAAGATTATAATAGAGACCTGGAATTTATTTATAGGTAGTTGTTTGAAATAAATATGAATGCTGATAATGATGATGATAATTACAGAGGAACTTATGGTATATTAGATGATAAACTGATTGATATGAGGGACAGAGTAGCAATAACAAGCAAAAATTCATGTAGATAGTGATGAGTTTATAAGTTAAGTGTTTAGGTGAAAAGATATGGATGATGATGATGATGATGATGATGATGTAAAGGAAGTTATTACAGTTATTACTTGTCTACTAATTTTCATCTTTATTCCAGAGCAGTATTGAGATCAGCAGGTTACCTTGGTACTAATGGTGGTGGTGGCAGTGGTGGTGGTGGTGATGGTGGTGGTGGTGATGGTGACAGCTGGCTCTACACACTGTCTCCTGTAGAAATGGGACCAATGTTAGCTTCACCAGTTATGATTGAAAAAAAAAAATAAATAAATAAAGTGAAATACAATAAATAATGAGAGTAACAGTAATGAAAGGATAAAATAAACAAACAATAACAATGATAAAGTGGATAAATATTGTAAGAAAAAGGAAGAAATAAATAGAATGAACAATGGAAAATGAAATAATAAGAAATAACTAAACAGAAGATTAAATTCAATAAATGAAGATAATAACAATAGCTATAAAAGAATAGAATGATAAAGATAAGGTAAATAAATATAACATAAATTAGCAAATTAAATGAAATAAAGAATAAATAAACAAAATAACAGGAAATACAATAATAATAATAATAATAATAATAATAATAATAATAATAATAATAATAATAATGAAAGAATAAAACAAAATAATAATAAGTTGAATAGATATGATAATATAGAAACAAATAAAGAAAGAAAATATATAATAAAACAAAACAAATAAATAAATACAAGGAAAAAATCAATGAAATCAGCTGTAACAACAACAACAACAACAACAACCTGTAATCACATAAAAAACTAAAAAAAATAAATAAGACTACATATAATACTAACAACAACAACAACAACAACAACTTACAAATAATAACCTCCAGGCCTCCTTCCACTTGTGTTGTAGCAGTAGGTCAGGTCAGGTCAAGTTGCCAGCTGAGGTCACACTCCACCAGCAGGCCATTGGGGGGAGGGGGGTCGTTTGGTCAGAATCTTCACACCACCATAACTCTTTCTTTCTGTTTCTCTTGTTTTGTCGTAACTTTTTCTTCTCTCTTCTCTCTATTGGTAACTCTCTCTCTCTCTTTATTTGATTTCCTTATATATTTTTTTCCATTCTTGCTTTTGTTTCATAATCTTTTATCCCAAACTTTCATTTTTTATTGTTATGCATCACTCTCCTATTATTTTTCCCTTTTTTCATTATTTTTCATTGATCATAACACTCATTTGTTTTTTGTTTCATTAATCTATCAATAATTTACAAGTCTTCTTCATCTAATCCTTCCCAAAGTCATTTCCAACACACATATGGTTCGTTTTTGCACTTCATTAACTCTACCTTCAATTCTCACCAGTTCTTATCAAAATCTTTACAATTCTTTATTTCAAACACAAACACACACACACACACACACATACTTCTTTCTCATTTCACTAAACCAATCTTCAATAATTCTCAAGTTTTGGTTTTAATCATTCAGGTCTTCATTACAAACACACACACACATATACACACACAGAGTTCTTATATATATTTCATTAATCATTCTATCTTTAAAACCTTCCCACTTCTTCACACACACACACACACACACACACACACACACATACATCACTGGCCATTTCTTAACACTCACTTTCCTATCCTTGCCTAGTGTTACCCACCCTTACCCACCCTTGCTTCACCCTTGCCCAGCCTTGCCCAAGTGTGTCTGAGATTCAAAGCCACAGTGTAATAATAAAGGAAAAATATCAGCTTCGTAGGGTTGTTTTTTTTCTCTTTTTCTTGGTCTTGTATGGGTGTTCAGTGTTCGTTCGTACACACACGCACACACACACATGTTCAGAGGGTTTGTTTTATTTGTATTGTTTTGTTTTGGTTGCTTTCCTTTCTTTCTCTCTCTCTCTCTCTCTCTGTCTTTCTCGTTCTCTTTTCTTTTTCTTTCTTTATTCGGTCTTTTCTCTTTGACTTTCTTCTTTTTTTTTCTATTTTTTCCTTTAATCTTCTTTTCTGGTTTCTATCTCCATTTTCTCTTCCTCTTCTTTTTATCTCTCTTCCTTCTTTCTCCTCTTCTTTCCTCCTCTTCTTTTTATCTCTCTTCCTTCTTTCTCCTCTTCTTTCCTCCTTTTCCTGTCTCTCTCTCTTCTTTTCTTCCCTTCCCTCTTCTTCTCTTTCTATTCCTTTCCTTCTCTTCCACAATACAATAATCCCTTCTTCTTCCTCTCTCTCCCATCACATCATAGTTACCCTGTCAAACACACACACACACACACACACACACGAGGCCCCCCAAAGACAGTGTCCGTCTGTCTGTCTGTCGTACTACAAGAGCTTAACATAACTCCTCTATAGGCTAGTTAAAACAGAGAGAGAGAGAGAGAGAGAGAGAGAGAGAGAGAGAGAGAGAGAGAGAGAGAGAGAGAGAGAGAGAGAGAGAGAGAGAGAGAGAGATGAATAAGATAATACTATAACATAAAAAATGAAGAGAAAAGAGAAAAAGCAGAAGAGAAGAAGAGGAAGATAGAAAGCAAAAAAAGAAGAGAGAATAAGAACCAAGATGAAGAAAATAAAGAGGAAAAAAAACATTAAAAAAACATGAATTTTGGAGATCTAAATGAGAGTAGAGTAGCAGCAATAACCTGTGAGAGAGAGTGAGAGAGAGAGTGTGGGAGTGAGAGAGAAAGAGAGAGAGAAGCGCTAACACTGGAAAGCCTTCTCTCCAGTGTGCACCTTCATGTGTTTGTGTCGACTGCCGCTCGTGGTGAAGCATTTGAGACACACAGAGCACTTGTAAGGTTTCTCCCCGGTGTGGCTGCGAAGGTGGATGTTGAGGGTGTTACGACGGACGAACAGCTTGCTACACTCGGGACACTGGTACGGCTTCTCCCCCGTGTGGCTGCGCATGTGTACCTTCAACCCGTCCTTGCTCACGAAGGACTTGACGCACTCGGGGCACTGAAACGGCTTCTCCTTGGTGTGGACGATGAAGTGCTTTTGGAGTCTGTTGCGGGTGGGGAAGGACTTGAGGCAGAGGGAGCACTGGTGTGGCCGCTCCCCCGTGTGGCTGCGGATGTGGAGTTTGAGGCTGTGTTTGTGTACGAAGCTCTTGTTACATTCGGTGCACTGGAATGGCTTCACTTTGGCGTGGACCTTTAAGTGCCGCACCAGCAGGTAACGCGCGCTGTGGCTCTTGTGGCACTCGGGGCAGCTAAACGGCTCGTCCCGCACCTCGTCACCCGCCTCTGATATGCTCTCCATCCTGCCTGCCTGCCTGCCTGCCTGCCTGCCTGCCTGCCTGGGGTGTGTGTGTGTGTGTCGCTAAACCTGCATGCACTCTATCACTCTGTCTGTCTGTCACTCACTCACTCACTTTTTTTGGTTTGTTTATTTAGTTCTTGTACTTTTTAGGGGTTTTTTGTTGGTCAATGTGTTCTGAGTGATTTTTTCTTTTCTCTCAAACACTCCCACCCACAGTTTTTGTTTTCTTTATTGTTTTTGTACTTTTTCTTTTTTATCAATGAATGTATGGTCTCTCTCTCTCTTTCTCTCTTATAGACACATAAACACTTTCCTTTGGTTTGTTTCCTCTACTGTTCTTGTATTGTTCTCTTTTCTTTACAAATTTCTTTTCTTTTTCTTTCTTGTTCCTTCTTCTTCAAACAAAACCTCTTATTTTTCTTGGTCTTCTTCTAAGGAAACTTTATATTCTTCTAGTTCTTCTTCACACAATTACTCCTTCTTCTTCTTTAAATAAAACTTTTCTTATGATTCTTGCTCCTTTTCTTCTTCAGTCTAAATATAAAACCTTTCTTTTTCCTCCCCTTCCTTATTAATAATCAGAATATCTTCTTTTCTTCTTTAAATAAAACTTCTTCTTTTTCCTCCTCTTTCTCTTCTATAAACAAAAATATCTTCTTCCTCTTAGTCTCTTTAGATAAAACTTTTCTTATTACTATTCACTCTTCTTCCTCCTGTCCTTTAAATATAACCTTTTCTCATTAATATTCACACTAAAACCTACTCTTCTTCTTATGCAATCAAAATATATCTTCCTCTTTAAACAAAATCTTTCCTTCCTCTTCCCCTTCTTATTATTATAACTCACACATAACCCCTTCTTCCTCCTCTACCTCCTCTACCTCCTCTTCCCAATCCACCTCCTTCTCCTCCTCCTCCTCCTCCTCCTCCTTCAGTACAGCTCCAAAAAACTTCCCAACACTTGTACACTCAATGCCTCCTGTTCACCAAATCACGTCCAGGCCAGTGTTGTGGGGTACTGTGGGACTCGGCAGCCTTGGTGGTGGTGGTGGTGGTGGTGGTGATGGTGGTGGCTCGGTACTTTTGTTGTGGTTAGCGGTGGTGCGGTCTGTGGGGAAAAAAGAGATGATATTGTTGTTGTTTGGTTTTATTTTGGGGTTGTTCATATTTGTTTTGTTTTTTATTATTATTATTATTGTTTTTTTTGGCATGTAAGAGTCAGCTAATAGAGACAAGCAACATTAGGTTAGGTTAGGATTATGTTACATTAGGTTAGGTTTGGGTTAGTAATTTCCAACTATTCCACCTCAGAAAACCCTATAATAACTTCATAATACAAGGAACATTAATATACTGTGTCTGGTTAGGTTAGGTTAGGTTAGTTTAAGTATTACCTAATTTCCAAGCATTCTACCTCAGTGAAACCCCTATAATAATTTTTTCATCATCCAAGGAACCTCAATATACTGTGTCTGGTTAGATTAGGTTAGGTTAGGTTAGTTTAAAGTACCTAATTTTCAAGCATTCTACCTCAGTGAAACCCCTATAATAATTTGTCATCATCCAAGGAACCTCAATATACTGTGTCTGGTTAGGTTAGGTTAGGTTAGGTTAGGTTAGGTTAAGTTAGTTTAGGTTAGTTTAAAGTACCTAATTTCCAAGCATTCTACCTCAGTGAAAACCCTATAATATTTTTTCATCATCCTCAATATACTGTGTCTGGGAAGGTGCTTGTCTTGTGTTAATGAGTAAAGGAACAGTGGAAAAGCACAAATTATTCTGTGGTTTCTTATGATGATGATGATGATGATGAACTTTGGTTGAGATTCACTGGGTTAGATAGAGAAATGGGACCAGAATTTAGGACAAGGAATAACAAATAAGGAATAAAAAGAAAAGAATCCAGAAATGATGAGAAAATAGATCTGAAAAAAATAGAGAAATGAACATAAAAAATACCAGAAATGTAAAAAAAGGATTAAAAAAGCAAGGGAAATATCTAGAAAGGGAAATAATGGAGAGGAGAAAATCATGAAAAAATCACCCTTGAAAAAAAAATAAATAAATAAATAAATAAGGTCAATATTTCCACCAATAAATAAAAAAAAATAGAAAATATCAAAGAAGGGGAAATAATGCATGGAGGAAATTAGAGAGAGAAAATAAATACAGAAAAAATACACAGCCATCTTAAAAATAAATAAATAAATAAACTTCCACCAAAAAAAAAAAAAAAAAAAAAATGAAAACACCAATTAACAAGAAATTATACATAGAAAAAAATCTGAGAAAAAAACACATTTAAATAATAAATATAAATAAAAAACAAAAAAAGAGAAACATTCCCAATTAACAAAGAAAATTAGAAAAACACATGACAAAAAAAAAAAAACAAATAAATAAATAAATAAATAACCAACATTCACTAAACAAATCACAAAAAAAAAAACTAAGAGAAAAAAAATACACACATGACAGGAAAACACAAAAAACAAATAAATAAGTGAATAAACAAACAAACAAATAAAGGAAATAATGAGAAAAAACACCCAGGAAAAACACAACCCATTAATAAAACAACAAAAAATAAATAAATAAAAATAAAACAAAAAACAAAAGGAAACAGACAAAAAATATATATATAAAAAACTAGAAAAAACACATTAATTTCCAAACCACTAAACAAAACACCCCTAAAATAAAAACCACACACAGAAAACACCCCAAACACCACAAAACCCTTTAAAACCCCACGAAAACCTCAAAAAACCCTAAAAAACACAATAAAACCCCTTACCAGCCCAGCGAGGGAGACACACACACTGGAAACAGAGAGAGGAAACTAACAGAGGGGAAAATGGTCAGAGGGGACTAGAAGGAGCCACCCCACGCCCCCCCAGGCAGCCCCCAGCCCCCCACCCCCCTCCACTACCAGCATAATGGGGGGCGGGGGGGGAGATGCGGGTAGGGAAGGAATGCCAAAGGAGAAACTATTAAAAACCCGATTATTTCTCCCAAAAACACGCGAAATATATAAACCGAAGGGAAATTAATTGAAGGGAAGGCTAAAATGTCGGTAAATCCGTGAAAAAGCGGGTGAAGTTAAGGGAAAAGGTGGGAAAAGTGTAAAAAAGTGAGGGTTGACAAGAAATTTACCTTAGAGAGTTGTCAAATTTGGTGTCTAAGTGCCTTTCTCATTGTTATGCCACTGTTTTTCCTCTCCCCGGGGGCATGGAGGCACTGGTGAGGCGTCCCTGGCACTGTTGGCACTCTACACACAGGTAACAGCCCCGTAATTACTCCACCACAGGTAAAAAGGTGAAAGGAAAACCCACACTCTACCTCAGACCAAAACAATAATGGTGACTTTAATAGTTCGGTTTCGGCTACTTTCTTCTTCTCTCTCTATCTCTATTTTACTTTATTTTATCTTCTATTGCTTATTATTATTGTCTTATTTTTGTTTATTGTTTTTTGTGGGTGTTTTTATTGTTACGGCGTGTTTGTTTTCGTGTTTGTTTTTTGGGGCCGAAGAGAGAGAGAGAGAGAGAGAGAGAGAGAGAGAGAGAGAGAGAGAGAGAGAGAGAGTCAAGAACAACAACCAGTAATACCGGTAGGGTGGGCGGCGTTCCTGGCTTTACCTGTATCACCTCACACAGCACCCACCCTGCCAGGCCCGTCTCTCCCCTTCCGCCTCACCTTGCTCCCTTTCCCAACCCACTCCCTCTCTCCCTCCCTGCCCCACTAACACCCTGCAACACCCTAATACCCACTGCACTGCTACATACATTACTATCACCCTTCCTAACTCCCTCACTCCGATTCGAGATAATTAACATCAATAATAATGCGTGAGATTTTTTAATTAGGATGTGCGAGAAAGAAATGCATAAAAAAGAGTATATTTAGCGATTTTTTGTAGTTTTAAGGATTTTTTTGTGCAGTTTTAAGGATTTTTTTGTGCAGTATTAAGGATTTTTTGTGCAGTTTTAAGGATTTTTTGGTGCATTTTAAGGATTTTTTTGTGCAGTTTAAAGATTTTTTTGTGCAGTATTAAGGATTTTTTGTGCAGTTTTAAGGATTTTAGGTAATTATGGAACAAGTACAGATGATGTGGTAGAGTGGTCAGTAATTAGGGAAAGATGGAGAGAATAGTAGTTAAAGGGTTAAATTAAACTAAAAAAATATACAATCACATTCTCAAACACTTTTACGCTTCGCCTCCATTTCAAAAGGCTTTATTCAAGTTGACACGATATTTTTAAGATGTTTTTAAGGTTATAGTGGCAGAATGACAAGGTTTCCACATTATTAACTGGAGAAACACTGGAGGGGAGGAGGAGGAGGAGGAGGAGGAGGAGGAGGAGGAGGAGGAGGAGGAGGAGGAGGAGGAGGAAGAGGAGGAAGAGGGGGAAGAATGAGGTAAACCCAGGCACGTATTGTTGCTGTCTCTCCCTTCCTGAGGTGTAACTGTATAGGTGTAGACAGTCACCTTAGCAGCGGCGCCGGTGGTGGTGGTGGTGGTGGTGGTAATTCCCTGCTTTAATTTCTATCTTTTTCTGTACACTTTTATCACTCATCCGCTTCCATCGTTATTATTCCTCTCTCTCTCTCTCT